>LPNX010632247.1:120830-149906 GCA_001517045.1 Pseudotsuga menziesii
CACTTTTCCACTCTTTGCAAGGTTGAAAACAAGCTTTGACAAAGCAACGAGAGTAATGAATTAAATACCCATTTGAAATGGACATGCATGTCCAGAAGACAACAGGTTGAGCCTGCATGCATGGTCATGTGTACATACATATGATTACACATTGTTGCACAGTAGATTGATGCTTACAGATGCAAGGCGAGCAAGAGCAATGTTGTAAAAATTGTTAATGCATTGGATGCAAAGCTAGATGTCAGTGAGCAGGTTTGTGAGATTTCACATGTTGTCAGGGATTAGTGTAAATAAATAAATAAAACGATAATAAGAAGGTGATGGCCCAAAACATTGGAAAACGATTTAATTTAAGGACTAAACAATTTATAGCATTGTTGATATCACCTCGCCGTCGGTCCTGGGGCACAAGAATGAAGGGCAACGTCACCTACACCAAACCAATGGTAGCCTAAAAAATACAATTAAAAAATAAACTTAAATAAAAATTGCATTGAATATTGCAAAACCTTAATCTAAAATCTCATAATTTTTAAATTTCTCCCAATTAATATACTTGAGAAATTCATATATATCCCCTTGTCGGGGACAAATAACACAATGTTTAATGAGAGTTTGCTTGCAACATATGCCTACTTTTTAAAAATAAAAAATAATCATAGAAAAAAAATAACACAATGTTTAATGAGAGTTGCTTTCAACATATGCTTACTTTTTAAAAATAAAAAATAATCATAGAAAAATTCTTTTAAAAAATAAAAATAAACAATAAACAATAAATTAATTATAATTTTAATATTTAATATGTTTTTCTAATTTAATTTAAAAAAATACTAAATAATATTTTTATTTAATATTACAGATATAATAATATTATCAATATTAAGCCTCAAAGGATGTAGCTCAATCGACGATTCGTTTGATATGAAGGACATGTTGTAAATGGAAGTCATGAGTTCAAATCACCCCTTTGTAAATTAAAAAACTATATTATCATAAAAAGCAGATTACATAGCAATTTTCAAGAGATTTGCCTCACGACATTTCCAAAAATTGTTTCATCCTTCCAATTTTAGTCTATTTCTAGTGGGACTACAAAAAATACCAGTCCTTTCTTTCTGCATTGTACTAGCCAGAGTTTGTTTTCCTTCCTAACTAACCTACTACTTTCATAAAAACTATCAGAACCTAGTTGCATCACGGTGCTTCAGAGAAAGCCTTTAACTGGGTAGAAACTATTCATGAACCTGTCTACGCTCTGCTTCTCCTTCGCCATAGCCCTTTGTGTTCATACGTTGAGCAGCTCCCGGCTTCTCCTTCGATCCTGGTTTCACATCCATCTTCTTGGTACTTGCTTTCCTAGTCTCCCCTCCACCCCCGATTGAAGAGGGTGGGGCATAAAACTTCAGTCCCAGTTTGTTTCCAATACGATCGACCTTTATGTGCATCAACCTACAATCTCAGTGGTCTTCCTTCCAAGCTTGGACCAGCTCCATAACTCCTTGCCTCTTATCCCACTCCATCATCACATGTGACATGAGGTGCTTCATGACCTAATACAAAATCATTAGGCGCTCGTAGGCCGACGCTCTCCCTGCTGTAGTGCCAGGGTCCATCACCCACTCCTCAACCTCCTCCCTAATTTCATCCATCGGAGCAGCCTTTACCCTCTCCCACAACTCATTTTCTATCACCTCTATCTCGTCTGGGAAGACTGTGGGGATTCAATCGTGAAAAAAGGCGGTAGCATTTTGAGGCTGTGTATGGGCCCACGTTACCCTTCCCCCAGCACCCCTTAGATATCTCCTGGCTTCCATCTTCTTTCCTCGACCACGAGTTTCCGACGAGATAGTAGCTTCAGTGCCTCCTTGTTTCCCCCATGGAGCCATCTTCCTACGATTGATTTTCAGGCAAGCAAGACTTCGACAAAGGTGGTTCACTCTTATGACAATGGAAACAACACGGTCTAGTCTAAACAAATTTGGGCAAGAAAGACATCGACACTTGCCCTATTTTATAGCAGGATTGACCATAATTGCTAAAACTGGGAGGCTCATTACTTCATTCGTCCTAACATTCCCTTGAACTGCAACTATTGTACCTGTCTCGATGTTCCTCATGATGGGATTCCTAAAAACATGAGGTGAGAACACTATCGTATCCTTTCCAAATCTCGCGTGTAATTGTAATGATCACTGACCCTTATTAAAGACAGAGATGGGTTGTCCTTTCATTGTCCTTGTTGCTTCGGGATTAAATGACGTGGGGTGAATATGTTGCATACACGTGTGAGCGTGTGGGATGACCATGAGTATCCTCCTCAGCCCTTCCTTCTCATCCTAGCGTCAAGTGATCACCGTTGGCCAGATGGAGGCATTGGTCTATCCAATTCACTCCTTCAAAATCCTACAACTGTCCTTCGATGATGCAGTGTCCTCCTCCCACACCCACATTTTCCATGAGGTTGGTTACTTTATTAGCTTCTCTTCTAATGTGGCTGAAATGCCAAGCAAGGTTCATGGATATTAGGGCCCCCAACTTTTCAAGTTTGTTCAGGATGCGCCAGTTGATTGCCACATTCTCCACCTTTTCCTATTGGCCATCTTTCTGGCCATCTGGATGATGACTCGTGAGTCACCTTCCACCGTCACCGGTAGCCAGATTGACCTGGAAACAATCATGAGACCTTGCATGAGTCCCTCAAGCTCCACAGTTTTGTTTGTTTCCAAACTAATGGATCCATAGTAAACATACAAGATCACCCATGTTGAGCCCCTACAGACTCCTCCATACCCCGCTACACCAGGGTTTCCTTTTGAGGCGCCATCAAAATTGAGCTTGTAGGTTCCTTCCAAGGGAGGAGACCGTGAATTTGGACTAGATGGTTGACAGAACAAAGAACCCTTTTGAAGTCCCCCTAAGTCTTCTTTGTTGAGCCCCTAGCCTTCCGCTATTCGAGTTTCCTGATCATTTAGCTCCATGTCCTTGTCCTTTGTATTACCCCGATTTTAACCCCATGGTATTAAAATTGTACATGATGTGTATATGGTTATTAAGTCATGGTGAGGAGCTCAAGGCCAAGGCCCTTCCATCAATTTGGTGTAATGTCCGAATACCCCATAATGCGGATTATTAAAAAAAATTTGCTTAAGCAACCTCTTGGTTCTTCTGATATACACTGGGTATGGGCGTTCCAAACCTTCATCTCAGGCTTAGAACCACTATACCAGTTGTTCTGCCCTCCAATTATCCATTATGCATCCAGACTGGCCATTCTGAACTAACCTTGTCCTTTTCGCACCTCCGCTTCCGCACTAACGACCTCGAAAGTAAAAAATCAGAACTTGAACATTTCAACGAAGTGTTATGCCAAACTTCCACTTCTGCACTTCCACTTTCGGCCTCGGAAGTCGAAAATTGGAACTTCAACATTTCGACAAAGCGTTCTGCCAACCTTACACTTCTGCTTTCCACCTTCTGGCCTTGGAGGTCTGAAATCGGAACTTCAACATTTCAACAAAGCATTTTACCAACATTCCACTCCTGCTTTCCGCCTTCCGGCCTCGGAAGTCAAAAATTGAAACTTCAACATTCGACGAAGCATGCTGCCAACATTCCGCTTCCGCACTTCCACTTTTCACCTTCTACATCTCGGAACTCGGAAGTCGAAAAAATAAAAAGGTGGAGGAACATTTAACGACTTTTCCTCCTTTCGCCTTTCGCACCTCGGAACTCAGAAGATGGAAACATAACTCTCGGTGGAGTCCTTCAACCCCCGTTCCCCCTTCTGCCTTCCGCACTTCAGAACTCGGAAGTCATAAAACTATCAAACAACGGAACTTCTATCCTTGTTTACGCCTTTCGCATTCTGCCTTTCCGCCCTCTAGTGTGGAACTCGAGAATCGGAAGAACAATTCTTTAACTTATCCTTTTTCCAGTTTTCCACCTTCTGCCTTCCGTAGGCGAATCCTGGAAGTCAGAAAACTCACTTTCTACTTTATATTTTCTCCTGATTTCCGCCTTCCGCATTCCACCTTCCATAGGCGGATCCCGAAAGTAAAAAATCCCACAATCTGCCTTGTCCAACTTTCATTCTCTCGCCTTCCGCTGCGGAACTCAGAAACCAAGAACTTACACTTTTGACTTAACTTTTCTCTATCCTTTTGACTTCCACCCTCCAACCTCGGACTGCGAAAATCAGAACAACAACTTTCCTTAGAACTTTTCTAGAATCAACCGGATCTATCTAAGCTCTAATTCTCTGCTCCTCACTAGAAGGATATGTGATACGATATGGAAAGACAATAATATCTTCAAAAGAGATGGCAGGTAAATTGCTATTCTTTATAACCGATCCATTCTTTAAGCTTGCTTAATTTTTATAATCTAATTACCTTTTTCAACTTTATTTCCACGGATATTTTCTGCAATATGTGTTGTTTTTAGCATATAGTGGTTTCTTGCATAATAGTTCGTCGTCAAAATAGTTATTGTCAGAGGAGTTAAACTATGTAAAAAGTATGCACTAGTAATTTTGCATAGTAGTTTGTGATAGATAAACTTGTCCGCTTCTGGGCTTTGCAATTTTCGTCTATAACAAGCATATGTCTACAAGAGCAAGCAAGCCATATTGATGTTCAGAGAAAAGATAATTCAAAATCTCTATTTTATATATTTTTAGATAGTGTACTGTGTATATTTACTTTGCCGAATGGTTTTGTATCGATTCCATTACTCGCTGATCACTATAGCTGCCAAGTATAGAAGCACTAGTTTAACCAACTTCCTCAGAAATTGTTGATGCCTACAACTTCTGCCTTCCTAAATCCCTTTTTCCATCTTCGTTGTCATTCTTATTCTATCATCCTCATGCGTATATCTTAAATAAATAAAAGAAAAGAAAAGAAAAAAGACAAACCAAGAAAATAGAAAGTGAACCATCAAGAATCGCTCAAAATACATAGCAAGTTCCAAATCCAACTAATGGATCTGCGGGGTTATTATTAGTTCAATGCAGCCAACACAGTGTCGTCAAAGCCAACAGAGGAGTCCAAGACAGAGAATGACCTGCACAAGATGTAGGAACTTTGCTTCATTTTTAAGTCAATATTGACCTCAAGGCTTAGTCGCTACTAATCCTCGTTCCAAGTATGCAAGTGTCAAAGCCCAGTAAGGGAGAACCCATGGATCCATTTCCCTTGCACAACGCGTATCAGACCTGATAAGACCTGTGTGTTTGGGATGGAAGCCCGAATCTGTGAATCCATTTCCTTTGCACAATGCACATATGACCTAACCAAACCTGTGCATTTATGATGGAAGCCCGAAAGAAGTTGAGGAGTGCTCATTTTCCAAGTGGATATTTACTATTTAATATTATGCATTTTCCCTAAAAATGTAATTTAGGGACTGCACATACAAATTACAAGCATGTTATTAAATTTATTAAGTCTCAATGGACATGATTGTTACATTAGTTTTCTTAAAATATATATATATAAAATAAAAATCCCTTTTACCTGTCTTAAACCATCGACATGGCTCACAGTCCATACCTCCCGGGTTGTCTTGAACCAGATCTCACTTTTCCACTCTTTGCAAGGTCGAAAACAAGCTCTGACAAAGCAACGAGAGTAATGAATTAAATACCCATTTGCAATGGACATGCATGTCCAAAAGACAACAGGTTGACCCTGCATGCATGGTCATGTGTAGATACATATGATTACACATTGTTGCATGGTAGATTGATGCTTACAAATGGAAGGCGAGCAAGAGCAGTGTTGTAACAACTGTTAATGCATTGGATGCAGAGCTAGATGTCAATGAGCAGGTTTGTGGGATTTCACATGTTGTCAGGGATTAGTGTAAATAAAAAGTTTTTTCGATAATAAGATGGTGATGGCCCAAAACATTGGAAAACGATTTAAATTAAGGACTAAACAATTTATAGCATTGCTGATATTACCTCGTCGTCGGGTCCTGGGGCACAAGAACGAAGGGCAACATCACCTACACTAGACCAATGGTAGCCTAAAAAATACAATTAAAAAATAAACTGAAATAAAAATTGCATTGAATATTGCAAAACCTTAATCTAAAATCTCATAATTTTTAAATTTCTCCTAATTAATATACTTGAGCAATTCATATGTATCCCCTTGTCGAGGACATAATAACACAATGTTTAATGAGAGTTGCTTGCAACATATGCTTACTTAAAAAAAATAAATCATAGAAAAAATCTTTAAAAAAAAAAAGTTAAAAAAAAATAAATCAATAAATTAATTATAATTATAATATTTAATATGTTTTTCTAATTTAATTTAAATAAAATACTAAATAATATTTTTATTTAATATTACAAATATAATAATATTATCAATATTAAGCCTCAAAGGATGTAGCTCAATCGACGATTTGTTTGATATGAAGGACATGTTGTAAATGGAAGTCATGAGTTCAAATCACCCCTTTGTAAATTAAAAAACTATATTATCATAAAAAGCAAATTACATAGCAATTTTCAAGAGATTTGCCTCATGACATTTCCAAAAATTGTTTCATCCTTCGAATTTTAGTCTATTTCTAGTGGGACTACAAAAAATACCAATCCTTTCTTTCTGCACTGTACTAGCCAGAGTTTGTTTGCCTTCCTAACTAACCTACTACTTTCATAAAACTATCAGAACCTAGTTGCATCACGGTGCTTCAGAGAAAGCCTTTAACTGGGTAGAAATTATTCATGAACCTGTCTACGCTCTACTTCTCCTTCGCCATAGCCCTTTGTGTTCATAGGTTGAGCAGCTCCCAACTTCTCCTTCGAGCCTGGTTTCGCATCCATCTTCTTGGCACTTGCTTTCCTAGTCTCTCCTCCACCCCCGATCGAAGAGGGTGGGGCATAAAACTTCAATCCCAGTTTGTTTCCAATAAGATCGACCTTTATGTGCATCAACCTACAGTCTCGGTGGTCTTCCTTCCAAGCTTGGACTAGCTCCATAACTCCTCGCCTCTTATCCCACTCCATCATCACATGTGACATGAGGTGCTTCATGATCTAATACAAAATCATTAGGTGCTCGTAGGCCGACGCTCTCCCCGTCGTAGTGCCAGGTTCCATCACCCACTCCTCAACCTCCTCCCTAATTTCATCCATCGAAGCAGCCTTTACCCTCTCCCACAACTCCTTTTCTATCACCTCTATCTCGTCTAGGAAGACTGTGGAGATTCAATCGCGAAAAAAGGCGGCAGCAATTTGAGGGTGCGTATGGGCCCGCGTTACCCTTCCCCCAGTACCCCTTAGATATCTCATGGCTTCCATCTTCTTCCCTCGACCACGAGTTGCCGACGAGGTAGTAGCTTCAGTGCCTCCTTGTTTCCCCTGTGGAGCCATCTTCCTACGATTGATTTTCAGGCAAGCGAGACTTCGACAAAGGTGGTTCACTCTTATGACAATGGAAACAACACGGTCTAGTCTAAACAAATTTGGGCATGAAAGACGCTGACGCTTGCCCTATTTTATAGCAATATTGACCATAATTGCTAAAACTGGGAGGCTCATTACTTCATTCATCCTAACTTTCCCTTGAACTGCAGCTATTGTACCTGTCTCGATGTTCCTCATGATGGGATTCCTAAAAACATGAGGTGAGAACACTATCGTATCCTTTCCAGATCTCGCGTGTAATTATAATGATCACCGACCCTTATTAAAGACAGAGATGGGTTGTCCTTTCATTGTCCTTGTTGATTTGGGATTAAAAGAGGTGGGGTGAATATGTCGCATACACGTGTGAGCATGTGGGATGACCATGAGTAACCTCCTCAGCCCTTCCTTCTTGTCCTAGCGTCACGTGATCACCATTGGCCAGATGGAGGCATTGGTCTATCCAATTCACTCCTTCAAAATCCTACAACTGTCCTTCGATGATGTAGTGTCCTCCTCCCACACCCACATTTTCCATGAGGTTGGTTACTTTATTAGCTTATCTTCTAATGTGGCCGAAATGCCAAGCAAAGTTCGTGGATATTAGGGCCCCCAACTTTTCAAGTTTGTTCAGGATGCGCCAGTTGATTGCCACATTCTCCACCTTTTCCTATTGGCCATCTTTCTGGCCATCTGGATGATGACTTGTGAGTCACCTTCCACTGTCACCAGTAGCCAGATTGACTTGGAAACAATCGTGAGACCTTGCATGAGTCCCTCAAGCTCCACAGTTTTGTTTGTTTCCAAACTAATGGATCCGTAGTAAACATACAAGATCACCCATGTTGAGCCCCTATAGACTCCTCCATACCCCGCTACACCAGGGTTTTAGGTTCCTTCCAAGGGAGGAGACAGTGAATTTGGACTAGATGGTTGACAGAACAAAGAACGCTTTTGAAGTCCCCCTAAGTCTTCTTTGTTGAGCCCCTAGCCTTCCACTATTCGAGTCTCCTGGTCATTTAGCTCCATGTCCTTGTCCTTTGTATTACCCCGATTTTGACCCCATGGTATTAAAATTGTACATGATGTATATATGGTTATTAAATCATGGTGAGGAGCTCAAGGCCAAGGCCCTTCCATCAATTTGGTGTAATGTCCCAATACCCCATAGTGCGGATTATTAAAAAAAAATTGCTTAAGGAACCTCTTGGTTCTTCTTATATACACTGGGTATGGGCATTAACCCATTCTCCAAACCTTCATCTCAGGTTTAGAACCACTATACCAGTCGTTCTGCCCTCCAATTATCCATTATGCATCTAGACTGGCCATTCTGAACTAACCTTGTCCTTTCTACACCTCCGCTTCTGCACTAACGACCTCGAAAGTAAAAAATCGAAACTTGAACATTTCAACGAAGCGTTATGCCAAACTTCCACTTCTGCACTTCCGCTTTCCACCTTCCGGCCTCTGAAGTCAAAAATTGGAACTTTAACATTTCGACAAAGTGTTCTGCCAACCTTACACTTTCGCTTTCCACCTTCTGGCCTTGGAGGTCAGAAATTGGAACTTCAATATTTCGACAAAGCATTTCGCCAACCTTCCACTTCCGCTTTCTGCCTTCCGGCCTCAGAAGTCAAAAATTGAAACTTCAACATTCGAGGAAGCGTGCTTCCAACCTTCCACTTCCGCACTTCCGCTTTTCGCCTTCTACATCTTGAAACTCGGAAGTCGGAAACATAAAAAGCTGGAGGAACATTTAACGGCCTTTCCTCCTTCCGCCTTCCACACCTCAAAACTCAAAAGACAGAAACATAACTCTCAGTGGAGTCCTTCAACCCTTGTTCTGGCTTCTGCCTTTCGCACTTCAAAACTCAGAAGTCGAAAAACTATCAAACGACAAAACTTCTATCCTTGTTTACGCCTTCCGCATTTTGCCTTTCCGCCCTCTAGTGTGGAACTCAGGAATCTGAAGAACAACTCTTTAACTTATCCTTTTTCAAGTTTTCCACCTTCTGCCTTTCGTAGGTAGATCCCGAAAGTCAGAAAACTCACTTTCTGTTTATGTTTTCTCCTAATTTCCGCCTTCCACATTCCGCCTTCCATAAGCGGATCCCGAAAGTCAGAAATCCCACAATCTACCTTGTCCAACTTTCATTCTCCTGCCTTCCACTGCGGAACTCGGAAACCAAGAACTTACACTTTTGACTTAACTTTTATCTATCCTTTTGACTTCCACCCTCCAACCTCGGATTGCGGAAATCAGAACAACAACTTTCCTTAGAACTTTTTTGCATTTTTCTGCTCTCCACTTCCCGCCTTCCGCAGGCAGATCCCGAGAATCGAAAAGTCACCCTCCTCCCTTAGAATCCATTCGCACTTTCGAATTCCACCTTCCGCAAGCGGATCTCAAGAGTAGGAAATCCCATGTTCTGCTTCGTTGGAACTTCTCTCTCCCATCTCTTGCATTCCGCCTTCCACTACGGATCCCGAGATGCGGAAACACAATGTTTATGCCCAGTTCAACTACTCCTTTCCGGGCTTCCTCCTTCCACCTCTCATAGGCGGATTTCGAAGGGCGGAAACACTGATTCAGAAACATTCTGACCTTTGTAACAAGATTTCAGCCTCCATGAACTTAGGCACAAATGCATAAAAACATCTAAGGAAAAAACAGAGATAAAATGCAGGAAATATACATAACTAAACATCTACTTCATCATCTTTAAGCATTCAATCATGAACATAGCAATTCATCATATTCGTAAGCATTCGACACAACCAATATAGTCATTCATAAGAAAATACATTTCCTAAATAGAATAACAGAGATACTTATCTTGGTGATTAAGTTGTCACGCAACTAGCTAGGTGACTGCAACGTTCCACCCAACCATAGGCCAATGTGTTTATTGATCTCTCAACACACTGCCACCCCCAAGTTGGGCATGATTTTCACAAGGAACTAGGGAAACAACAGGCTTATACACAGCCAGACCATGGCACACACACACATTGTCAAGCCAACCTTCAGTTGGGTTTCAAACTGTCCAGCCAAGCCACATATGGGTTATTAGGCACTCAGCCAAGCCACATATGGGTTATTAGGAACTTAGCCAAGCCATAGATGGGTTAATCAGGCTGCAGGATTACAAGCCAAACAATGATGGGTTTATCAGGATTACTCAGCCAAGCTAGCATACAGTTGGGTTTATCAGACTGTTCACAATCAAGCCAACTTCCAAAATAGGAATCAGTCAAGCCACAGATGGGTTTATCGGGCACTTAGCCAAGCCATCATTCACAATGGGTTTATCAGGCTTACATTCAATCTGTGACAGAGGAAACTAATTGTAAATACTCAGTCCCCTGAACCTTTGTGTGGTTGAGAATGGTGCACAATAGGTGAACGACCCCGAACAGAACACGGTTCTCTCTCTCTGCAGGAAGAACGCACAGCGCGCATGAACAGGAAATGACTCCTTTCCCTCATAGGCTTCCCAACCGCGTGAATGACTGAAAAAATGAATGAATCCCCCCCTACGCTCAATGTGATTCAAGGATGAGAGGATGGGAACATGTTCCCATGCGGGTTCACTTGCTGTAGAAGCAAGAACGTGCTTCCCCAGACTGTGGGCTTTCCTCAGTCAAGAAATCTAACTGCCATACCCTGCTTTGCCCAAGGCATTAACTGCTTCAACCAACTTTTGGAAGAAATTGATGATTGAAGATAGAGGACAAAAAGGTAGCAAGGGGTACATGGGTTCCCCCATTGACATCTGGTTGCATCCTATTTGCTCGGGGGGTTTGACTAACTCCCCTCCCTCTCCCTTGTGGAAATCATGCCCCCATCTCTTTAACGTTTGTAGTCCCATAGCTAGCTGTGGTTTTATATTAATTTGTACATTTACATGATATATCAAAATATATCTATTGTGCTTGACTTAGCACACAAAAACCATAGGTGTCAACCTTGATCACCTATCAACAAGACATCAATCACTGGCAGGGCCTTGTGCTTGAGCTTCTAGCCATGGTTTACATACAGTAATTACATCATGTATAATTAAATACCAAGGGGTCAAAACCAGGGTATTACAATCCCCTCCCCCTTACAACAACATTGTCCTCGGTGCTTTATAATTTGGACAAAAATGCTACACCGACACTGCCCTTAGTGCTCCGCAAAACTGAACAAAAATGGATGTGCCAATCCTCCAGCTCCCAAGTAGCCTCATCGAGACTGTAGTGCTCCCATTGTACCTTTACTTTCCCAATGGCTCGATTCCGTTGCATGGTGACCTTCCTGTCGAGGATGCGCAATGGCTATGTTTGGAACTCTCCCTTGGGTTCCACCCGAATCACATACCAATCAATTACACGGTTAGGATCATGTACATATTTCTTAAGAAAATAAGCATGAAAAACATTATGAGCTCTAGTGCTAGCAGGCAATGCAAGTCTATATGCAACTGGCCCTATTCTTTCAAGCACTTCAAATGGCCCACAATATATAGGGGACAACTTGGCACAACTTCCAAGATTCAAAGAACTCTTCTTTACCCTCACTCTTAGATAAACATGATCCCCAACACTGAATTCTCTATGCACTCTATGCTTATCATCATAGCTCTTATGTCTGTCCTAGGATGCCTTCATATTCTTCTTGATCTTTGCAACCTATTGTTCCATCGCCTTGAGCAATTATGGGCCAAGCACGATCCTATTCACGGGATTATCCCAAGTCACAGGTGTCCTACACCTTCTGCCATACAAAGGTTCATATGGGCTCGTCCCCAAGGATGGTTGCTATCCATTGTTGCATGCAAATTCTACCAAGTGTAAGTAGTCTTCCCACTTGGTTGGCTTGTCCATCACATACATGTGAAGCATGTATTCCAGCACTTGATTCACCCTCTCTATCTGACCATTAGTCTGAGGATGGTAAGCGGTGCTGAAATTGAGCTTTGTACCCAAATCTGCAAACAACCCCTTCCAAAAATTGGAAGTGAACTTGGCATCCCTGTCGGAAACTATTGCCTTAGGAAATCCATGCAACTTGAAAATCTCCTTCATGAAGATTTTTGCAATATCATCCCTCTTATGTGTGGACTTAATAGATATAAAATGTGTTTCCTTTGTCAATTTGTCCCCCACAACCATGATGGAATCGTGTTGCGTCCAAGTCATTGGCAATCTTGTAATAAAATCCATGGAAATCACTTCCCATTTCCATTCTGGAACTACTAAAGGTTGCAACAATCCTGCGTGATGTTGATGCTCAACTTTCACCTCCTGACATTTTATGCATCTTGAAATGTATTTAGCAGTATCATTTTTCATTCTTGGCCAGAAATATTGTTTTCTGGTTGTAGCAATTGTCTTCTAATATCCTGGATGACCATAATATAGAGCTTGATGGATCTCATCCATAACAACTCTCCTGAAATCTGGTACATGTTGAATATAAATTATGTTCATGTAGATAAGAGGCACATCTTCTTCAAATTTATATCCCTCATATCTCTTCTCAAGGTTCTGGTTCTGCAATTTATCCTTGACCTGCACATAAAACTCATCTTCAGCAGTATGATTCACAATCAGTTGTCTCATATCTAATTGGAAAATACTAAGAGATGCGACATGCATTTCATGCACTTTCCTGCTGAGTGCATCAGCCACTTTATTCTCCTTCCTTTTTATGTGCTTGATTTCAAAATCAAACTCACATAAAAACTCCAACCATCTAGCTTTTCTAGCATTGAGTGTTGGCTAATCAAACAAATATTTCAGACCACAATGGTCTGTCCTTACTAAAATTTTCTACCCATTAAGTAATGTCTCCACATCTTGAGGGCATGTACTCTGGATGCAAGTTCTAAATCATGAGTGGCATAATTCTTCTCATGATACTTTAAATTTCTAGACTCATAACATACCACATGGTTGTCTTGCATAAGGACTCCTCCAAGTCCTTGACCGCATGCATCAGTGCACATCACAAAGCCCTTTTCTGGGTCTGCAATTTTCAGAATGGGTGCGCTTGTGAGAAGATTCTTCAACTACTGGAAGCTTCCCTCACATTTAGGTGTCCATTCAAATCTCATCCCCTTCCTTTGCAAAGAAGTGATAGGATGTGCAACCTTGGAAAATCCTTCAATGAATCTCCTGTAATATCCCGCAAATCCCATAAAAGGCCTTACATCTGTCACATTCCTTGGAGTTGGCCAATTTATGATGGCCTCAATATTTTCACAGTCCACATATATGCCTTCATTTGATATGAGGTGGCCCAAGTAATGAATTATATATTTATAGAAGTCACACTTACTTAAATTGGCATACAACTTATGCTCCCTCAACAATTGCAAAACAATTCTTAGCTGCTCTTCATGCTCTTCCTCATTCTTAGAATAGATAAGAATGTCATCAAGGAAGAAAAGAACAAAATTGTCCAAGTACCTGCTAGAAACACTATTCATGAGATGCATAAATGTAGCTGGAACATTTGTGAGACCAAATGGCACCACTACAAACTCATAGTGTCCATACCTACCTTATTCTCAAGGTTTTCTTATGAATGTCTTCATCCTTGATTCTTACCTGATGATAACCAGACCTCATGTCAATCTTGGAAAATACCCTTGCCCCTCTCATTTGATAGAAAAGATCATCAATTCGAGGTAAAGGATACTTGTTCTTGACTGTGACTTTGTTCAGTTTTCTGTAATCAATACACAATCTGAGTGTACCATCTTTCTTCTTTACAAACAGAACTGGTGCTCCCCAAGGAGACACACTCGGCCTGATATACTTTTTCTCCAGCAATTCATGAAGCTGCATATTCAGCTCTAAAAACCTCGGTGTGCTCATCTTGTAGGGTGCCTTAGACATTGGTGCTGCTCCTGGCACGAGGTCAATGGAAAAATCAATATCCCTCTTTGGAGGAAGTCCTGGAACATCATCAGGAAAAACATGTCGCATTGAGGAATGTGAAAGGCGGAAAGCAAAAGGCAAAAGGATGAAAGGTCCTGTTAAGTGCAGAAATGACTTTTCTAGCTGTGGAAAGATCTGTTAGCATAGGAATGGCTATTACAGAAGCATTTAAGCTTCAAAATAAATGTTAGAGGATGTTACATGACCCCTGACTGTGCTTTAAGTAAGAGAATTTAAATAATTCCTAATATGCATGTAAGTCAATTGTATGGACACATGAACACAGAGTGGTATCAGAGCAAGTGAAGTCGTGTTCCTCCCCGAGTGCCAATGTAAAGGGGCAGGTATGAGACAAAGAGGTATCAGAGCTATTGGTTACAACATTGAGCCTAAATGGGCCACGTTGAATAGTTTGCAAAGAGAAAACTGCAGTGAACAGTCGGTAAGTGATTTTTAAATCCTGAGATTGTCATGCAGCTAACAATGGTGTTTATTAACAGATTTTGTAGAGTCATAGCGCAGTTTGGAAAATTTGGTTTTGGCTCGGCATGAGAATCAACAACATGAATGATGCACATGATCCCTATGAACTCAAGGCATATGCCATGGGGGAGAACATATGGGTTGGAAATACTAAAACCGAATCCAATGGAAGAAGATATCAAGAGACTCCCCTAGATATTACAACCACCATGAGAAGCCTACGTGTGGAGTTGCAAAGTTACGGAGAAGATAATGAAAGGATGATTAAAGATCAAGAAGAGCAAAATCAGTTGAATGCAGCCATGCTACAGAGTTTGATATACATCCAAAGGTATATGAACTTTGGGCATCGAACTGAAATTCTAGAAGGGAGTAGGAGTAGTGCAAGAAGAAATCCTCGTAAGAGGGCCAACATCTCTAGAAAAAGGTCTTCTAGTGGATCATCAGACTCCGAAGAATCCATTGGGGGTTCAAGCTCCTCATATCACAGGAATAAGAGAAAGAGGCATTACTAGAACAATTCCCATGGGGAATTTATGAAGGTGAAGCCTCCTACATTTGATGGTGAGGTAAAATATGTTCAAGAAGCTAAAGTTTGGCTTCTTGGGATGAGAAAGTATTTCCAAGTCCAAGACTACTCTAGAAACATGAAGGCAATGGTAGCCATCTTCAACTTAAATGGATGAGCATCTATATGGTGGGAGCACCTCAGACAAGTGAAGAAGATCAATGAAAGGAGGATTGTGTGGAAGTAGATCAAGAAATATTTCAAGCATAAGTACCTCTCAGATAGGTACTATGATGATAAGATTAAAGAATTCCATGAGCTGAAATTGGGACAGTTGATCATGGAAGAATATGCAAACAAATTCTTGGAACTATTGAGGTATGTCAGGTATATAAGAGATGATAAAGTGAAAATTCATTGTTTTCTAAGTGGGCTACCTGAAGCATATAAAGATAGGATTGAGTTTGATGAACCTTGAACTCTAGAAGAGGAAATAAGGAAGGCCAAGTATTGCTATGAGCAAAGCAAAAGCAAACATGATTTTCCTAAGGCATGGAAGGATAGGAAGAATGAGAAGTTTGACCAAAGGAAGAAAGGTTTCAAACCTTCTCACTTCCCAAATCAACAAAGGCAGCCATCACAAGCTGTGACTAAGCCAACCGGAGTGATGGGAGACAAGCTAAGAGATCGAAAGGATCCAAGAGAACTTATCCAATGTTGGGGATGTGGAGGAAACCATATCCATAGGAATTGTCTGCATCAGAATGGGAGTGTGAGTCAAGTTCACAACATCCAAGAAGTTGAAACTATAGGTCAAGTGGCGAGGACCATCCCTAGAATCTATGCAGCACTGGAGGACAGCCAGGAATATCATCAATCAACTGTGGTTGAAGTTGAAGGTAAGATTGTTGAGCAATCTGTTTATGTTTTGATTGGCTCTTGATCTACTCACAGTTATATCACACCTAAAATTGTTGAGAATTGTGCTTTTAAGAAATTAAAGCACAACAAATCGTATTTAGTTTAATTAGCCACTGGAACCAAGAGAAAAGTTAGTGAAGTGGAAGAGAAAGGTCCATTAGTCATGGATGGGTTAGTCGCTTATGCAAACCTAAATATTCTGCCACTTGGGTCCTATGATATTCTCATTGGAATGGATTGGTTGGAAGTACACAAGGTTAAGCTTGACTGTTGCAACAAGACATTTGAATGCATTGATGAAGAAGGAAACCTGGGGGTTGTAAGAGGCGTTCTAAAAGTGATTTCTGTAAGGAAGATTTCAGCAATGCAATTAAAGAAGTTCTGTAAGAAAGGTTGTAGATTGTATGCATCCCATGTTTTGGAGGAAATGGAAAATGAAACTCCTAGGTTGGAGGACTTTCATGTATTGGAAGAATTTAGGGATGTCTTTCCTGATGAGATTCCAGGACTTCCTCCAAAGAAAGACATTGAATTTACAATTGACCTTATGCCTGAAGCAGCACCAGTGTCCAAGACACCTTACAGGATGAGCACACCGGAATTGCTAGAGCTGAAAATGCAGCTGCAAAAGCTGTTGGAAAAGAAGTATATCATGCCAAGTGTGTCCCCGTGGGGATCACCAGTTCTGTTTGTGAAAAAGAAATATGGGACACTCAGGTTATGTATTGACTACATGAAGTTGAATAAAGTTACTGTGAAGAATAAATACCCTTTACATCAAATTGATGATATTTTTTTATCAAATCAAGGGAGCAAAGGTATTTTCAAATATTGAATTGAGGTCTGGTTACCATCAAGTAAGAATCAAAGACAAAAATATTCATAAGACAACCTTTAGAACAAGGTATGGGCACTATGAGTTTGTAGTGGCACCATTTGGTATCACAAATGAACCAGCTACATTCATGTGTCTCATGAACGGTGTTTTTAGCAAGTATACGGACAAATTTGTTCTTGTCTTCCTATATGACATTCTTATTTATTCTAAGAATGAAGAAGAGCATGAATAACATTTGAGACTGGCATTGTGAGTACTAAGGGAGCATAAGATGTATACAAAGTTGAGCAAATGTGACTTTTATAAAGATAAGATTCATTATTTGGGTCACATTATCTCAGATGAAGGAATATCTGTGAACGCTGAGAATATTGAGGCCTTCATGAACTGGCCAACTCCAAGGAATGTGACAGATGTGAGATCATTTATGGGACTTGTCGGGTACCACAGGAGGTTCATTGAAGGATTCTCCAATATTGCACATTCAACCACTTCTTTACAAAAGGGGATAAAGGTTGAATAGACACCAAGATGCGAGGAGAGCTTCCAGTGGTTGAAGAATCTTCTTACAAGTGCACCAATTTTGAAAATTGCAGACCCGAAAAAAGACTTTGTGGTGTGTACAGATGCATGTAATCAAGGAATTGGAGGAGTTCTTATGCAAGACAATCATGTGGTAAGCTATGAGTCAAGAAAGTTGAAGGAACTTGAGAAGAAATATGCTACTCATGATTTAGAACTTGTAGCCATAGTACATGCTCTAAAGATGTGGAGGCATTACTTAATGGGAAGGCAATTTGAGTTAAGGACGTATCATTGTGGTCTGAAATACTTATTTGATCAACCAACTTTAAATGTTAGGCAAGTTAGATGGTTGGAATTTTTGTGTGAGTTTGATTTTGAAATCAAACACATAAAAGGAAAAGAAAACAAAGTGGCTGATGCACTCAGCAGGAAGGTACATGAAATGCATGTGGCATCTCTCAGTACTTGCCAACCAGATTTGAGGCAGCAGATTATTAATCATACTACTGAGGATGACGTGTATGTGCAGGTAAAGGACAAGTTGCAGCAGCAAAATCCTGAAAGGAAGTATGAGGGATATAAATTGGAGGAAGATTAACTTCTTACTTATAAGAACATAGTTTATATTCCAAATGTGGCATACTTGATGAGAATTGTTATGAATGAAATCCATCAAGCTCCATATTCTAGTCACCCAGGATATTAGAAAAAATTTGCTACAGCCAAAAAGCAGTATTTTTTGCCAGGAATGAAAAAGGACATTGTTGAGTATATTTCTAAGTGCATGAAATGTTAGTAGGTGAAGGTTGAGCATCAACACCCAGCAGGTTTGTTGCAACCTTTGCCAGTTCTGGAATGGAAATGGGAAGTTATTTCCATGGATTTTATTACAGGATTTCCAATGACTATGAGACAACATGATTATGTCATGGTTGTGGTGGAAAAGTTAACAAACGCATCACATTTTATACCTTCCAAGTCCACATACAAAGCTGATGCCATTGCAAAAATCTTCATGAACGAGATCTTTAGATTGCATGGATTGCCTAAGGTAATAATCTCTGACATGGATACCAAGTTTACTTCTAATTTTTGGAAGGGTCTGTTTGCAGATTTTGGCACAAAGTTGAACTTTAGCACTGCCTACCATCCTAAAAGCGATGGATAGATAGAGAGAGTGATCAAGTGCTTGAAGACATGCTTTGCGTGTATGTGATGGACAAACCAACCAAGTGGGAGGATTATTTACACTTGGTAGAGTTTTCCTATAATAATGGACAACAAGAATCATTGGGAATGAGTCCATATGAGGCCTTGTATGGAAGAAGGTGTAGGACACCAGTGACTTGGGATAATCCAATGAACATGATTGTGCTTGGTCCAGAATTGCTTAAGGAAATGGACCAAGAGGTTGCAAAGATCAGGAAGAACCTGAAAGCAACCCAAGATAGACAGAAGAGCTATGAAAATAAGCATATAGTGCACAGGGTGTTTAGTGTTGGGGATCATCTTTATCTTAGAGTGAGGCCAAGGAAGAGTTCCTTGAAGATTGGGATTTATGCCAAGTTGTCACCTAGATATTATGGTCCATTTGAAGTGCTTGAAGGAATAGGGCTAGTTGCATATAGACTTGCATTTCCTGCTAACACTAGAGCTCATAATGTTTCTCATGTTTCTTTGCTTAAGAAATATGTGCATCATCCTAACCATGTGATTAAATGGGATGTGATCCAGGTGGAACCCGAGGGAGGGCTCCAACCTGAGCCATTGCGCATCCTCGACAAGAAGGTCACAGTGCTTCGAAACCAAGCCGTTGGACAGGTAAAGGTGCAGTGGAGGCACTACGGTCCTTATGAGGCTACGTGGGAGCTGGAGGATGCCATGAGAGTGGCACATCCATTTTTCTTCAATTTTGCATAACACTAAGGAGAGTGCTAATGTAAGGGGGAGGGGATTGTAATACCCCGATTTTGACCCCATGGTATTAAAATTGTACATGATGAATATATGGTTATAAAATCATGGTGAGGAGCTCAAGGCCAAGGCCCTGCCATCGATTTGGTGTTTTATGTATTGGAGATCAGAATCGATGCCTATGGTGCTCATGCTAGTCAAGCACAATGTATTTTGAGACATCATGTAAATATGTAATTTAATAAAATAACCACAACTAGCTATTCACTGGAACGAAAGAGATGGGGGCATGATTTCATAAGGAATAGGAGGGGAATTATCCAAACCATTAAGCCAATAGGGTTAAGCCAAGTGTCAATTAGAGAACCCATAAGATCTCATCTACCCAGTTTGATTTATGCACTCAATCATTAAATTTTTCCAAAAGTTGGTTGAGGCAGTTAATGCCTTGGGAAGGGGAAGGCATAGCGGTCGGCTTCGTGACTGAGCCAACCTTTAGTATGAGCAAACCTGCAACCTGGGGGAAACTGTATTCTTGCTTATGGGGCAAGTAAACCCATAAATGTGTGCCCGTTTCCATATCTCGAATTCACCCTAAATGTTTCGGTCATTATTCTACACGGGATTCATTCCATCATTTGATTCTTCCTCCTCATGCAACAAGAGCTAGTTGGGGGTTCCAATTCGTGTTTTCCTAGTTGTGTATCCATCTACCCTGTTCATTTTTGGTTCCTAGGATGTTTTGATTCATGCCCAATACCTGTGTGTTGTTGTTTTGTGTAACTTAGTTTTGGTCTGAACTTAGAAGTGGAAAAGGCCCATAATTGGCTTGATAAACCTAGTGAAAAGAGGAACCTCACAAAAAGATAAGAGTGGTTGGTTAATATTCTATGCACACCCTGAAGAGCACTAGAAGGGAAGGTATGGCCTGAGGGACTAGGCAGTAGAGAAGGGGATACTTCCTTGTGTTTGGTGTGTATGTATTGTGGATGCCAGGCCAGATAGATCTTGTAGAGGTGTCTTCTATCTCTATGAATGAGCTCACTAGCTTATCCATTATTCCTTCTCACTGTTTGAACAGCCTGATAAACCCAACTGTTAGTTGGCTTGGTTGAGCAGCCTGATAAACCTAATGGTTTGTTGGCTTGGTTGAGCAGCCTGATAAACCCAACAGTGAGTTGGCTTGGCTAGACAGCCTGATAACCCAACTGTTAGTTGGTTTGGCTAGACCTTAACTTTGTATTGGCCATGTGTGAGTCACTGCCAATAGCCTGATAAACCCAACTGTAGGTTGGCATGGCTGGGTCTTGATATGTATTTGGCTATGTGTGAACCACTGCTTGAGTAGCCTGATAAACCCAATTGTATATTGTCTTGGTTGAACAGCCTGATAAACCCAACTATAGGTTGGCTTGCCTATGTTTTGATGTTTTCTAGCTATGCGTGAGCTTGTTGTTCCCTAGTTCCTTGTGGAAATCATACCCATCTCGAGGGTGGCAGTTGTGTTAAGAGATTGATGAACACAACTGGCCTATGGTTGGGTGGAATGTTGCAGCGACATAGCTATTTGCAGGACTGCTTCATCTTCAAGATAAGTATTCTCTGGTTTTCAAATTCTGCAATGTATTTGTTTAAGAATTATTACGAATGCGTTGAATGCTTTCTAGAGATCCAAGTAGAGATTACTTCAGTTGTATTTCCTGCATTTTATACTTGCGTATGATTTTTGGTTTCCAATGCATTTTCCTTAAGTTCATCGAGGCTGGAAGCCTAGTTACAGGGTCAGAATCCATCTAACTTAAGCATTTTCGCACCATGGAATTTGCTTGCGGAAGGTGGAAGGTGATCCAAGAGGATATTGGTGGCCACCCACCTATTCCACTTGGACCACCACCATTGTTTCTTTCAGTTTTCCAGTTTCCTTAATTGTAGCACAATTTACTATTTTTGGCAGTTTTCAGGTCCTAAACTTCCATAGCCTTTTTGAGGCCCTAAACGACGTAGTCCTTAAACAAATCTTTCTAACGATGTATCATGCGCATCAAACGGCGGTAGTATGCTAAAGTTATGCCCCGAGAAATTGATGTACCAAGTTACCCAACGAGGCTCACATTCTGACGTTTCACCTCCTAGGGTTAGCTTTTTGGATGTGTAGGGTTTCCATTGTTTCTCAATAATATATAGGCCTTTGAGCCTCATTGTAACACAGAGTTCAAAGGCATGTAGCCGCCACATCTCTTCTCAGAGATAAGCTACCAGCACTCTAGCTTGTTTTTTCCCATTCTGTATGTAAACCGGTTTCAGTTATTGATTAATGAAATGAAGTGTTATTTCCACTGCATATTTGTTCCTATGGTTATTTGTGTATTCTGTTGTGTTCCTGCATAAATCTGGATCAGTGGTTGTTGGGCACCATTTTGACCTCTTTTTGTCACTTAGATATCTTCCATTTTCCTTCATAAAACCTTCATACTGATTTATAAAGCTTTAAATTCATCTACAAACCTTGGTCAAGAGGTATAAATGTCATTGCTTTTTAATAAATTGAGTTTTGAGATTTTTAAAGCATTTAAACTAAGATTTTTATTCAGATTACAGGATATCCTAACTTCCCGTAATGTCTCCAAGATTGAGCATTTGCAGGCCAGCTAGGCATGAACTGGAAGATGGAGAAAAGATCCTCAGTGTCCAAGGATGGATGAACTTCCAACGGATAGATGATGTGGCTCTCACAGGTGTCAAGTCAAAGTCGGTCAAGGTCGACCACCTGTGCTACCACTTAGCACAAAAGAAGGGCAGTTTCGATTTTGTTGAGTCTCATGGATTTGATAGAGGATCTCGATGGCTATGTTCATTAATTAGTTTCCACGATTATAGCATTTCCAGTTTTCTTTTAGATTTGTATAAGTACTTCACAAAACAATGAAGAAAATCATCACGATTTGGGAGAAACGCATAGTGTTTCTGAACTGCGTGGTTTTCTTACTGTGTAATCGATTTTATGGTGAATACATTAAAAGTTAAATTTCTGTAATTCTTCAATTGTGTGTGTGGAATGAGGCATTGGAGGGCCCCCATTGTTGAGTCTACACACCCAATTCTTGCCAGTGAATGCGATTTGGATTGTTGCAGCAATTTGGATTGATGCAACCGATTTAAATTGTGCCAGCGGTATGTTTAATTCCTGTAGGATTCAATTTTGTTATTGCAGAACAAGTTAAACTAGTTTCCAATCAGTTTTATAAAACGCCCTGTTATCTCATTGGTTGAATATTGAAGGAATAGCTTAGACTACGATCCCATTGTGCTGCACATCACTTGCATTTTTATGAGCTCTGTTATTTTATTGGTTAGATACTGAAGGGATGGTTTAGACCACGATTTCATCATGCTATACATTGCTGCTTATTTAATGATAAAGTGTTTAGAACAAATATACATCATGAATGCTTTCCTATAAGGGAAATTGATGATTGGTTGTTTTATTCGGTGCTGGGATATTAGGCAGAGCCTTGTAGTCTATATCTTAGGGTTGGAGTTGTTGTTTAATTGTTTTTATTATCTCAGTGCTTTCACAAATAGATTGCTTTCATATATAGATTGCTGTGTAATTGAAAAGAAACAAATGAAGCTTGTCCCTGTAAAAGGATTTTTGTATCTTTAAGACACAGTATTTTTAATCTGTCAGTAGGTTTATTTCACAGATAACTAGATTACCAAACAAGTCTAGCTCCGAGTCCTAAAACTTGGATATGCCTCTAAGTTTACCAACCCGGATTGATATTAATTTAAGGTTTGATTTGCATCAGTAGATCAGAGCCCAACATTTTGGCGCCGTTGCCGGGGAGGCATTGTAGAAGCAGTCTTAGGAACTTTAGTTCTCTGATAAAAAATAAAAAATAAAAAAATTTCAACAAAAACACAGAGTAGATTTAGTTTTATGTCAAGACAAAGAGACGAGAAAGGAAGATTTATCAAAAATCCCCCAAAAACAGAAGTAACAAGACCTTCTTTTCCAAAAGGATTCATCTCAACAGTGGGTACTTCTAAAATGGCTGAGGAAGAAACATTAAAAGGACCAACTGCAGAACAGAGAAGGGAATATGAGAGGATGCTAGAAATAGAAAACAAATGCAGACAAGAGAGAAGAGAAGAAGAGAGGTGACATGAAAGAGAAGAAGAGAGGAGACATGAAAGGGAAGAAGAAAGGAGACAAGAGAGGGATGAAAGAACTGAAGGAGATCAGGAAGCCACCTTTAAATTTCCCATTTTGGACACTAGCATTATCCTAGGGGAAGAGGTAAAAATGAAGAATATTCCACCATCTGTCTTACCAAACTTCTATGGCCTGACCTTTGAAGATCTTGACTCTTTCCTATTCGAATTTGATATCTTGTGTCAAACTTATGGATACACTGATGACACCCATAAGCTTCATCTTTTCCCTGCTACCCTTAAAGCAGCTGCCTTGAAATGGTTCATGGGCTTAGGAGAGCATTCTATTACTAGCTGGGATGAGATGAGGAAGATCTTTCTTCAAAAATATCAGGCCTATTGCAGATCAAAGGATCTCAAAGATGACATCTTTGGAATGACTCAACAGGAAGATGAGAGCTTGGAGGAGTATTTGGAAAGATTTTCATATAACCTACAGAATTCTAAATACAATTCTTTGACACCAAAGATGATTAGAACAATATTTCTGAAAGGAATAAGAGAAGAGTATTTAGATATTTTAAATGTTATGGGCAAAGGTGACATTTCTTACCTTCCTTTTGATGAGATACAAGATTTATGTCAGAAATATTTGAGAGGGAAGGCTAGGACTGGAAAAAGGGACATCATTACCAAAGTAAATAAGTATGCAAACAGTGGTATTTCTAGAGCTGAGCTTGGAAATCTGCTAGAAGATTTTAAGACTGATTTATTGAGCACATTAGGCACACAGGTCGAAGTAGCAAAAACCAAGAAAAGACAAGAACAATAGGACCAGCAAGATCAAGCCTTGTCTATCTTTTGTCCTAAATGTAGAAAGAAACACCCACTTAAAGAATGTCCCTTAAATGCTGTTGAAATTTGTGGCTTATGTACTTTTAATCACAAAACTGATGACTGTCCTAGATTAAAAGAATTGCAGGCAGCTCGAATGGAGGAGAATCAAAGCATGGAGTCTCTCTACTTTATGGAACAACGAAGACATTGGCAGCCACGATACTCAGGTATGTCTCAAGACCCTATGCAGCAATTTCATACAAATTATCAAACTCCTATTCAGAATTCATGGAGTGCACCCATGCCCTGGCAAACTTGGTCTCCTCCATTAGCCCAATCTGCTCCAAATTGGAGAGGTTATGCCCATGGTAACCAGACATATCAGCAGGCCTATTTGCAGCCCTATCAACAGCCTTCAGCCTATCCCCAATACCAGCAGACTCCAGTCCAAGCCCCATCTTTCCAAGTTCCATATTTTCAACAGCCCAACAACATGGCTCCTCAGTTGGGTCCACCACCTCAACAGCTTCAATTGCCATCCAATCAGCCTCCACCTCGGCCCACACAATTACCCGCTCAGCCAATTCCAAATCCAAATAATAAAATAGACAGACCTATGTATAATGTTGATGATGGAGTGGCACTCCCTTACTCGATTCTCCCACTGCAAAATATCAATTTAAGCTCCAGGAAAACCTTACAAAAAGAATCTCCTGTTATCTTAGAAGAACAAATAGAAAATGAGAAAATTCCAAAAAAATTGAATACAGAAAAATCTCAGTCAGAAAATCATCATCAAAAAGGAAAAACATTAGTATCTTATACACCTCCTTTTCCCGAAAGGTTGGTTAAAGAAAAACCTTCAATTTCCTTACCTGATTTTGATGTTCTGAATGAGTTAACAAATGTATATGTCAAAATTCATTTACTGCAGGCTATAAAGGATATTCCAATTTACACTAAAGCAGTTAAGGAATTATGTCTTAATAAAAGAAGGAAGGATCCATCAAAAATTCATGTGGTAGGCAATCTAGCAGGATTAATGTCTAACACCGTTTTCATTAAAAAGTATGTAGATCCTGTAATCCCAATGGTTACAATTACTATTAATAATTTTCCAATTCCAAAAACGTTGATTGATTTAGGTGCTGCCATTAATGTTATGACACTTGAAACAATGGAATATCTTCGTTTGACAAATCTCAGACCAACCACAACAGTTTTGGAATTAGCTGATAGGTCTAAAATTACACCTGAAGGGGTCTTAGAAGATATTATTGTTTCTTTAGACTCCTGGGAGTATCCCGTTGATTTCATAGTGTTACAGCCAAAGTCTAACTTAGGAGGTCACCCATTGATCCTTGGCAGACCCTGGTTGGCAACAACAGATGCTTTCATAGGATGTAGGTCACGGAGTATGCTCATTTCACATGGGACAGAGAGAAAACAAATTACACTTTACCCTTCTGCCCAAAGACCTTCTCCATTAGATCAACTGTCATGGATTAATGAGACTAAAGAACAAGAAGAAGAAGTGATTCAGCCTGTCCTGAGTATCAATCAGTTCTTTGATTTTTAGGAAGAAAACCATGAAGATTTGTTAGATTATTTTATTGCTGAACCTGATATTTCTGAAGAATTAAGAGATATGCAATATGCTGTAGCCGATCAAGTGTTGGGTTATAATTTTCAGGAAAATTGCACAGTACATTCTCTAGCATTGACACTTTATGATATTTTCAATGTTCATTCAATCACAGATCTTCAAAGTAAGACAATTGAAATTAGTCCAGGAAAACAGTTGCATATAAGTGCACATCTTACTACATCACAGGAAGAACAATTGGTTGCCTTGCTGAATAAACATTCCCATGCATTTGCTTGGGAGTACACTGATATGCTAGATATTCATCATGAGACATGCACTCACCATATTTACACAGATGATAAAATCAGACCTCTTAGACAACCGCAACAAAGAATGAACCCTATACTAAAAGAGATAGTCAAAGAAGAGTTGCAGAAGTTGTTGAAAGTAGGATTCATCTACCCCATTTTCGACAGCCAATGGGTTTCCCCCTTGGTTGTTGTTCCTAAAAAGAATGGTCAATGGCGCATATGTGTAGATTACAGGGAGTTGAATAAAGCAACATTAAAAGACTACTTTCCATTGCCTTTTATTGACCAAGTGTTTGATACTTTAGCTGGAAAAGAGTACTTTTCATTTTTAGATGGTTTCAGTGGGTATAATCAAATTAGTATTGCAAAAGAAGATCAATACAAAACCACCTTTACATGTCCCTAGGGCACATATGCCTATAAGGTTTTACCTTTTGGCTTATGTAATGCCCCAGCTACCTTTCAGAGGGCAGTCTTGGCCATCTTTGCAAATCTGATTCATGAGTGTGTTGAAATTTACATGGATGATTTTTCTGTGTATGGAAGTACCTTTGAAGATTCCTTGGCAAACCTGGAGAAAATTTTAAAAAGGTGTGTTGATTCAAATCTTTCCCTTAGTAATGAAAAGTGTTTTATGATGATGACTGAAGGGATAGTTTTAGGACATCACATTTCTGCATCTGGAATAAAAGTAGATCCTGCTAAAATTCAAATCATTGAAAATTTATATGAACCAACAACTCAAACAGATGTAAGAAGCTTTTTAGAGTATGCAGGCTAGTATCGTAGATTTATTGCAAATTTCAGTAAGATAGCTCTGCCATTGTTTAAATTGCTTTCAAAGGATGTGCCTTTTAATTGGGATACTGATTGTCAATCTGCATTTCAGACACTTAAAGAGAAGCTCTCAACTGCTCCCATTTTAAGGGGACCAAATTGGACATTGCCTTTTCATATTTCCATGGATTCCTCTGCTACTGCAATAGGGGCCTCATTGGGACAGAAAGAACATACTTTGACTTATGCCATCTATTTTATTAGTAAAAATCTAACACCTGCAGAGTTGAACTATACAGTCACTGAAAAGGAAATGTTGGTAGTGGTTCATGCTGTCAACAAGTTCCGTCATCATATAACTGGCTACAAAATTTGTGTCCATACAGATCATTCAACCTTATGATATTTAATGAATAAGTCTATCACTAATGGTCGGATTACTAGATGGTTATTATTAATGCAGGAATTCAATATCACTGTTCTAGATCGACCTGGACGAGAAAATCAAGTGGCAGATTTCCTGTCTCGCTTGCACAATACTGGTCAGGTTGTTCCTGTTTTAGATAGTTTTCCTGATGAACACTTATTTGCAATTTCTGTTATCACTCCTTGGTATGCTGACATTGCTAACTACTTATCATCAGGACAATTACCACCATCTATGACATCTAAAGAAAAGAAAAAGATTATTAAACAAAGTGCTAGGCATATATGGGTTAATGGTGATCTCTTTTACACAGGATATGATCTGATTATAAGAAGATGTGTACGACAGGATGAAATTTTAGATATTTTAAAGGCATGTCATGATGAACCATGTGGTGGCCATTTTGCAGATAAAAGAACAGCATATAAGATACTCAATTTGGGGTATTATTGGCCTTCTATTTTCAAAGATGCTAAAAGGTATGTTAGAAGTTGTGATACTTGTTAGCGGATGGGACGGCCAGTCCGATTTGATGAAATGCCACTCCATCCCCAAATCCTCATTGAACCATTTGAAAAGTGGGCCCTTAACTTCATTGGTCCAATTCATCCACCATCACAAGGGAAGAAGTACATTTTGGTTTGTACGGACTATGTTACTAAGTGGGTAGAGGCCAAACCTTTACCAAGAGCCACGGAGCAAACTGTGGTAAACTTTCTTTTTGAGGAGATATTTGTCAGATTTGGGGTGCCTAGAGATATTGTAACTGATCAAGGTGCCCAGTTTACTTCTAAACTAGTGCAAGAGATCACAGAAAAGTACAAGATTAAGCACAGAAAGTCTACCCCTTACCATCCACAAGCAAATGGCCAAGTGGAATCTACAAACAAGACTTTAGAAGGCATCATCACCAAAACTGTTCAGATGCATAGGAAGGACTGGTCAGCTAAGCTCACTGAAGCTTTATGGGCATACCGTATCACTTGGAAAAACGGTACTGGTTTTTCTCCTTATCAACTTGTTTACGGTAAGCAAGTCCTCCTCCCTATAGAGTTTCAAATTCATACATTCAAGTTAGCAGCAGATTTGGGCATGGATCTTTCTGAGGCTCAGCAAGAAAGAATACTTCAGTTGAATCAACTAGATGAGATGAGACAGGCTGCCATAGAACACAATATTTTGATCCAGCAGCAACGAGCTCAATGGCATGACAAGTTTATAAAAAAGAAGCAATTTCACATCGGTGACTGGGCACTATTGTTTGACTCAAAGTTCAAATACTTCAAAGCCAAATTCACCACTCATTGGATTGGTCCATATGAGATTGTTGAAGTATATGACAATGGCTCAGTCAAACTTCAAACAATCGATGATGAAGCACGTCAATTTGTGGTCAATGGCCATCGGCTCAAACTGTATACTAAGCCTAT
>LPNX010632252.1:0-15850 GCA_001517045.1 Pseudotsuga menziesii
CAACTTTGTCCACCAATTGTTGAAAGATTATGGGTTCTTTCGAATCTTCCATCTTGTATGGTTGGGTTTTTTAACAACTGTCGGAGAAGTCTTGAGGTGGTAAAGGAGATCTCTAGTCCAACTTTTCTCCTTGGAGTTCAAAGGTTCAATATGTAAATGTCTCAATCCGTTGGAAAGGAGAGCTCCGTCCCATAGTGCTTTGGCAGAGGAATAGACTTTACCGGGAGACGGATTCAAATTTTCAAATAGGCCTTTGTTTCTAGCTATCCAAATCTTCCAGCAGACATATTTTGGGAGTGCAAGCCATGCTCTTGTGAAATATGGTTTTTTAAACAAGGAGCCTTGGTAATAGTCTTTCCAGCATGTGAAAAGATCTTTCCAGTTAGTAGGAAGGATGATATTAAAATGTAGCTCTTTGATAGCTAAGCACCATACCTCATTTGCAAAGGAACAATCCAAAAATAGATGCTTCTACGTTTCTTCTGCTTTTTTACACATAATGCAGCGTAATGGTCCTTCAATTCCCCTATTTTTTAAATTCTCTGCTGTCAGGATTTTCTGGTGAACTAAAAGCCAACAAAAAAATTAATTTTTGGGAGTCCATCTTTGTTCCATGCATTTTTCCATATGCTCTCTTTTCTGCTATCATTTTTAATTGCATTGTATCCAGCTTTAACTGGATAAATTCCTGCATTTCCCCAGCTTCTAGCATCTTTTAAGTTGTTATGGATCGGCAAGTAGCCTTGGAGGAGCAACTGGAGATGGTTGTAATCAGTCTTCAAGTGATCTGGCATTTCCAAATATCTCCACCCAACCCATCTCCCAATGCTATGCCAGCTCAATAAGTCAGCAATCGTGGAGATTCCAAGTGTATCCATCCAACTTTTTAAGTCGACAAATCTTCCACGTTGGTGCACAATATCCACGATGTCCTCCCAAAGCCAAATTTTCCTGCCATTTCCTGTTTCCCATCGAAGATTATCCTGAATGATGAAAGCTTAATTTTGACACAGTTTCCAAATTGGAGATGCATTTGGATTTTTTGGTATGAGTGTCAAGCATCTGGCTCTGTTCCCATTAAGATTTTTTTTCATAAAGCTTCCTTCCACCAGGATCTTTTACCTGTGATCATTTTCCAGATGATTTTAGCACCTAACGCCATCTTCATGATTGTCAAGTATTTGACTCCTGCTCCTCCAGTTTCTTTTTTTTCTACAGATCATTTCCTAGCAAATGAGATGCAGTTTCTTAGAACTGTCTTGTTTTCCTCCTTGCCATAAAAACTGTCTGGACTCTTTCTCGATCTCTTGGACGATCAATTTAGGGGCTAAAGAGATGGAACATGTGAAGACTGGGAACGCCGCCATTACAACATTGATTAGAATCAGTTTTCCTGCCAGATTGAGCCACATGGCTCCCATTGAATGAATTTTATTCTTAATTTTTTGAACCAGATCCTTCCAGTCTGCTTTTTTCTTGGTCCCTTTGTGAATCGAAATTCCCAGGTATCTGAAAGAGTTACAATTTGTGGTGGCGTCATAACCTAGCATCCTGGAAATCTTGGCCATGGTTCTGGTAGGGAAATTCTAGCCATAGATTTTAGTTTTGACAGCATTAACTTTCCCGTCAAAAGCTTTGAGTAATATGGAAATGACCTCTTTAAATATTTCAGCAATTATGACAGAGGATCCTCCAAGAAGAATAGTATCGTCTGCAAATTGAGAGTGATTGGATTATTTTACTCCTCTAGCAATTTTTAGACCTCTGAGTTCACTGTTGTTTTGCATGGCCTGTAACTTCTTACTTGTAGATTTAGCTACAGTGAGGTATAAGAAGGGGGAGAATGAACGTCCTTGGAAGAGTCCTCGGGAGGCTTGGAAGAAGTCTGTTGATCTGCCATTGACAAGTGGAGCAATCCATGGGATGCCTATGCAAGCTTTGATCCATCTACAGATTTTTTTGAAAATCCCAGTTTGAGCATGATCTCAAACAAAAAGAAATTGTTAACCCTGTCGAAAGTGTTTTCCATGTCTAACTTGATGGCCATTCCTTGTTGCCTACGCTCTATGCTTGAGTGGATGAACTCTTGGACTATGATTATGTTGTCCATGATCTGCCTTCTAGCAATAAAACCTCCCTGTGTTTCCAAAATAATCTTTGTCATGATCTTTTTCATTCTTGTAGCAAGGATTTTGGCAAGAATTTCGTAAGAAGTGTTACACAGTGAGATTGGGCAGAACCTTTCAATTGAGAGAGGATTTTTTCTTTTGGGCTCAAAGCCAGAAAGGTGGAATTGGTGGCTCCTCCAACTTTCTCTTTTTTTCTGGTCTAATTTAGCATTTTCTTTAGATCTTATTTGATGATGTCCCAAGTAGCTCAGTAGAAATTAATGGTGAATCCATAAGGACCTGGGATTTATCAAGATGAAGGTTCCAGATTGCTTCTATGATCTTATTTTCAGATATGGGTTTTCCTAGCTCTGTGTTCTCTTATTTCTTCAGAAACACTGGAATGAATGCCTGAAAGTAGGTCCGCTTGGGAGTAAGGGTCCGTCTAACCACTGTCTGAGTAAAGCTGTTTGAAATGTTACAGTGGGCCACATTCTTGATATTTTCTTGCCCATATATGGTTTGATTATTGTTGTTTTTTAATTCGTTGATGAATTTGAAGCTCGATCTCATCTTGGTTTGTTTATGAAAGTAGTTGGTATTTTTATCTCCTCCCTTTAGCCAAAGTTGGCGAGATTTAATTCTTAGAGACTCTTATTCATGTCTGGAAGCTTTGAGGATTTCACTATTTAGGGTCTTCTCATAGGCTAAGATTTCATGAGTGATCTCTTCTTTATCCATTTTGGAGTGAAGGGTAATCAAGTCTGATTGTAGGCTTATTTTTAATTTGGCAGGTTTTCAGTAGGAGGTAGCTGTCCATTTTTTCAAGGAAGAGAGGACAACCCTAAGCTTAGACTCCCATATGTAGCTGGGGGATCCAGAAAAGGATTGATTCCAGGTTGTGTGAATAAGTTCTAAGGATTTGGCGTTGTTCAACCATAGGGGGTTGAACTTGGAGGGAATATGGCCCAGATTTGTATGTATGGAGAAGGTAAGGAAGATGGGTTCATGGTCAGAGGTAGCTGAAGAAATAATGCGAGAAATAGGAAGAAAATCCTTTTGCAGGAAGGAGGTACTTACCAGAAAGCGGTCTAGTCTTGTTGCAATGTGCCTTGGTCTAGCTCGCTTGTTGCTGCACGTGAATCTCCCATTTTTGGGCATGGGGTATAGCGATCAAGTTCTGCCATCAAGTCTTCAAGATTTTCTCCAAAGGGATATATGATGATCAAACCTCCTCTTTTTTTCGAGCTCGATTTTGTTGTGTTGAAATCTCCAACAATGATAAAATCTTTCCCCTGTAGATCCACTTTTAGGGATAGTAAAGAGTCCCAGAAATCCATTTTTTTCTTTGTAATGGGTTGGTCCATATACATTGCAAATGTATATCATTTCCTGGTTGCTTTTATTTTGCACTTCTACTAAGAGCCAGTGAGTGTTTTCTTTTGTTGATTTGATGATGAATTTGTCTTCTCTGCAGAAGGTTACTATTCCGCCTAAAGCCCCTCTAGAATTTATAGCTTTCCTGACGCTGAATTTCCAGAACAGGGATGATCTGCTCAAAACCTCGTCTTCTGGCATCTTAGTCTCCTGGATGAGCAAGATGTTTGGTTTCTTAGTATTTATAATTTTTTTCAGAGCTTCTACCTTGACTAATCCTCCCAGGCCTATGCAATTCCAAGAGACTAGATTCATTATTTCTTGAATGTATGAGATCCTGCTTGGGATCTGAAGTCTTTGACTCCAGAAGATTTAGTATCCTGGAGCAGTATGGTTTCTTCTATGTTGAGTTGTCTTCCTAGTTCCAGTTCTCTTTCTGCCTCTTGTTCACGTTGTTGCCTTTGAGATCTTATTCCTCTCATGGCTTGGGATGGCCCTTGCCCTGTTGTTTCATGTGATTCTTGAGATGATGATTGTACTAGGGAGGCATGCTTTGGATTGATCCTGCTATGCTTGACCATTGCTGCCCATGTTCCTCTAGGGGAGGACGATCTTCCATCTGCTTTCCCTAAGATCTCCTCCTCTTTTGTTTTCCTAGTGTTTTCTTCATCTTCTACCACCATATTTGCCCAAGATCCTCCTAGGGAGATAGATCTGTTAGGATCCTTTTCTAAGACCTCTTCTACCACTACTGGGGAGAATGTTGCCGGAGTTTGAGTCCTACTGCTTTCTATTCTGTCTTCCTTGTTATTGTTTTCTTGATTGGGAATTTCCCCTTCTTCAACTTGGAGGGCATCAAATTGATTGTTGATGAAATCTCCTTTGCTTTTGTTAGATTGCTCCTAGTTTTTTTCTTGACCTTTTCCAGAGTTACTAATAGTGGCAGGGTTAGTTTTTTTTCCTCTTTTTGCTTAATGCTAGCCTTCTTCCAAATTTGTTTCCCCTTCTTTCTGAGGAGACTTAGGGTAGTTCTTTACAAAGTGTCTGTATTCATGACATTTCTTGCATTTGAATGGTAGTTGTTCATAATCTATATTCTGATAGAATTCCCATCCATCATGAGTAGATCAACTCCTTATGGCAGTCCTTTCTCTAGATCTACCTCTACACAGATCCTGGAACAAGCGAATAGAGGTCCTTTTGGTTCATCTTTGTCTATGTATCTTCCTAGAGAGTTCCTGATCGATTGTAGGGCTTCATCATTCCAGCAGTGGAGAGGTAGATGAGGAAACCAGACCCAGACCGACACCGTTGAGGGGACATCCTTTTCTGGATCAAAGGATAGGGTCCTCGGTTGAGATATAGGCCTCAGGGGCCCATGAAGTATGGTCCACTTCGGAAAATAAGATCTCTGTCTTCCTTGCTTTCAAACAAAAAGGTGTAAGATCCTTTACCACATAAACAATGTTGCAAACCCCAGTTGATGAGAGGCATCCAGTTTTTAGAGATCCAAATCTCCATGGATTTTGGCGATGGCCATATTCCTGAGAACTGCCCTATTAACCCTATTTCGCTCAAAGCCAGAGCTTTCATTCATGATGCTGCCGACATGATTTGGAATTTTGGAACTGCTACTCGTTTCACAAAGTTTGAAGTTGGAGGATGTGTTTCGGAGGGGTTCGGAACGGAAGCAACCAGTGCCTAGAAAGCTTGATCCAGCTTAGTATGTGGATCTTCCGGCGGTGGATCTGGAGGTCGAGTGGACATGAGGCCAGCAATGAAGGGATAGGTCCTAGCAGCAGGGGTTTCCTGCAATGATCACGCGTAGGTCTCGACCCTTTCTAATTTCTTACGCATGCTTTCTGTTATCCCACATCCCAAAATCGAATCATTTCTGGCTAACCAATTTTTCCACCATAAAAATTTTGGAATGGTTTGCCTCTCCATTCATGAATGATTGAAAGAAATCCAGGATACCTTGACTGCCAGTTTGTAAAAAGACTAACGGGTTTAGAATTTGGGAAAGTCTAGCTCTGTAATGTATGTGGAAAAAAGTTTTTTTCTGGTCTCCCTCTTTCAACCAAGTACTACGTGACTTAAATCTCCAATATTCTTCTTCCTGCCTAAACGCTCGAAAGGACTTAAACTGTGCTTTTTTCTCTTTTTCCAACATGGCAGAGGTGATTTCTGTTTCTTCCATTACTAATTGAATCTTCTCCAATTTTTCCAGGGCCTCATTTCTTTCGAAGATTGGATTTGTATGAGAATGCTTTACCCAATCCTTTAAGGCAGCTTTGGTATTTTTTAGTTTTCTCTCCCACACATAATTCGGCGATCCAAAGACTAGGAGACCCTTTGGATCCATTGTGATGTTTAAATCACCAACCACAATAATATTGGAGAGAGAATTAACAGTAATAAAGTCTGTTAGAGAATTCTAGCATTCTCTTTTCCCTTGGAAATTGACAGGTACGTAGAGATTAAAAATAGCAAGGGAAATCTTACTTGGAATGTGACGGAGTTCGGTAAAAATCTTGCGCTGCATTACAAGAGAGTTTTCCAAAGAGAAAAGATCCTATGTCCACAAGATTGCAATTCCACCAGAAGAACCTCGAGCACTCACAACCTTCCCTACATTATTTTTCCAATTATTTTTTCTTAATGATAGAAGGCCATCCTCGTATATTTTTGTCTCTTAGAGCAGAAGAACATTAGGAGAATCCATTCTTAAGAGATCTTTAACAGCTTCAACTTTCGATGAATTTCCAAGCCCTCTGCAATTCCAAGAGACAATATTCATTATTTATTATTAAAAGATGGAAGAGGGCCTCCTTTTGAAGGTCTAGACTGGGTATTCCTGGCAATTAACATCTCGATTGTAGCTTGACTTCCTTGCATCTTCAGACATTCGGCTTCTTCCTCCCGAACGTTCTTAAGAGATTTACGCCCTTTTTTTGAAGACCTCTCAAGATATTTTTCTTTAGAAGAACCAAAATTATCCATGGGTTTCTTTTTTTTTCATTTCCTCATATGTGGGAGAGTAGCCATCGGAAGGAGAACCAAGATTCCACTCAGCCGATTCTTGATTTTCTTCTCGTATCTAATCTTGAGATTGAGGAACTTCTCCCTCTTCAAGAACTGAAGGTACTTGTTCTTCTGGATTGCTCAGTACATCGAAATTGTTTTGTGTTGTAATTTCCTTCATAGCTGCTCCAATTTCATTCTGTTTTTGTCCAGTGGGATTACTACCCGACCCCATTTATGCTCTTTTTCCCTTTGATTTATTTCCTTGCTTTGTTGTACTTGTTTTTTGAACTTGTGTCCATTGTTCTCCCTTCTCTTTGGCAGCTTCTTCCTCAACTTTCTTCTTGCATGATCTGGAAAAATGTCCATATCCATGGCAATGTCTACACTTAAAAGGAAATTGCTCATAATCAAGATCCTGCAATGTGACCAATCTGCTACTGTCAAATTAATCGCTTCAGGAAGCCCTACCTCCAAATCCACTTCTACACATATTCGAGCACAAGTAGATTGTTCTCTTCTTTCAGCCCTATCAATATACTTCCCCAAATTGTTTCCTATAGCTTCTAGAGACTATGAATTCCAGTAATGAAGTGGAAGATGCGACAGCTTAACCCATACGAGAACAGCAGAAGGGACATCTTGATTCGGATCAAAGTCCGTAGTCCACTTATTCAAGTAAATCCCTTGAGGGCCCATGAAATATGGCCCGTTTCTAAAAATTAAATCTCTGTCTTCTTAATTTTCAAAAAGAAATACATAATATCGTTTACCTATCAGATTGTTGTGTATGCCTTCTAAGATAAGGGGTTTCCAATTTCTTTGAACCCACCCATCGATTACCTTGGGAGATGGCCAATTACTAGTAAATTGGCCAATAAGACCCCGATTTGCAATACTCATGGTTGTTCGGCAAGTTTGTTCCGTAGGTATATCCACCAAAGAAATGTTATCTAATTTCTTGACAAATGTCTGTTGGTTCTGACTGGGCTTCCTATTGCTACTTGCTGCTACCAATCTCCTGGAAGTAATGAGTTTAGGGGGAGGGGAAGAACCCCCTCCAACAACCATGGAAGAAACTCACAGAGCACTGAAAAAACCAAAACCCTGCAAAGCTATTCAACTAATCTTCTCAAGGAGGGTCGAGCTTCACCCAGAAACTCTAACTGTCTTGCAATCCTGAAGAAATTTGAAATGATTCACCAAACCAAGCAAAAAAACCTTCGTGCAACGAGTTCAAGAAAACAATCTCCTTGGAACACGATTCACCCAGGCATCACAAACTGTAGTTTCTTAATCAGTGGACAGTGACACTTTAATTGGTGACCCCTAGTCATATTTAATTTAATGAAATGAGATGTACTTTATATTTTTAAAGTGACTTCATTAAAAGATAAAAGTCATGGATTATCCTAAGTTCATGTTTAATAAAAGTTAAGGGAGTGATTAATTAAAAGGGGGTGCTCGTACTTTATTAAATGACATGAGGTGCACTAAATGCCATTTATCAACTATTTAATGAGAACTCTTCATCTAATCTAATCTTGACCATTAGATTAAAAGAGGTAGTTGCCATGAACAAAAAGGACTAGGGCAAGGCAATCTGAAAATCATAATTCACTTTTTAAAGATAATTTTAGAGAGGAGGAGAAGAGAGAAAAGAAGGGTTTGAAGAGAATTTGAACCAGCAAGAGAGAGAAGATAAAAACCAACACAAATTTTGAGAACAATAGGTTGGGAACATTTTTCGAGGAGTGTTTCCGTACAACAGGGTACAACACAAATTTCAAGAATATTTCCGTACAGAAATCCGTAAAGGAGTTCGTACAACATACTCGCATAGATTTTGAGAAGGTTGTACAGCAGTACAGATTTGACACATTCTTCGAGGACAGGTACACAAATTAAATTATGTCAGTACAACGACCATACAACATAATTTTGACATGGATTTTGAGGCAGCAGTTTGCACAGAAATTGAGAAGTTCAGCCCACATGTGTGAGTTGTACATCACGCTTTTTGAGGTTCTATAAAACAGTTATTTTGCTCAGTTTTTGAGATGAAAAATTATAAGTACTGTTGATTTTATTTTTTTATTTTACACCCTGAAGAAATAAACAATATCTCTCTCATAAACAGGTTTTCCCTTCGTGGTTTTATACTGGACCATTGGTCAAAAATCTTTGTGTTAATTTTTATGTGTGAATGGATGTCATAAATTTATGAGTTCGAAATTATAGATCGAAAGTAAAAAATTCTAAGTTATTTAAAGTTGAAAAAGAATTCCATGTGTTTCAGCTTAGTCAACTTTTGAAGAAAATTTGTGCATACAAGGGTTTGGGCATTAAACTATGCAGAGAAGCTATCAAGCTTGAAACTAGGTTGGGGTTCTGAAAAACTTTCATGGTATCAGAACAGATTAAAATTCACTCAGAATAACAAGGGTTTGAAGAAAAATTTCCATATTTGAGAAAAAGTTCTTGAACAAGTTGCTTGAGTAGGGTTGCAATGATGGGTACCGGTCTTAGAATAGAAGACAGGTTGGATGGGGTTGGAAATTTCAGTCCTTCGAAGGATAGTGTTGATTCTACAAGATAGTGAACTATGGGATATAGTGAACAACACTACTACAAATATCGTGACTGTTCCCGTTGATGCACTGGCTAGGGCCGCATTCGACAAGAGGGATATAAATGCCAAAAGAATCCTTATTTATGCAATAAAGGATCACGTGATTCCACATATTTAAGTTAAAGATCATGCCCATCAGATGTAGACTGCATTAACTAAATTATACCAAAGTTCCAATGAAAATCAGAAGATGGTATTAAAGGAGAAGTTAAAGAGCATTCGCATGAACAAGGGTGAGAATATGACCACTTACCTCACTAGGATTACACAGGTTTGTGATGAGCTTGGAGGTATAGGGGAGGTGATACAGAGTGTTGAGTTGGTGCGTACAGCCTTGAATGGCATGGTGAAGCCATGGGATGTTTTTGTGGAGTCAGTGGTTGCTCGTGAGCACATGCCTTCTTGGGATTGTATTTAGGATGATTTCATACGAGAGGAAACACATACATGATATGTACAGGGAAGTACATCTCACAACAAAGATGATAAGGAGAATGTGGCATTAGCAGCAAAGGATAAGAAGAAGAAGACTAAGAAGGGTTCCAAGGGTGGAACCAAGCAGCAGGATGGAGAGAAGAAAGACATGAGCAAAGTGAAATTCTTTGCTTACTAGAAGTTTGGGCACTATGCTGGACAATTCGCAAATAAGAAGAAGAAGAAACAACAGACATCAGCTTCAGTAGAGATTGATGAGTACACTGGTAGATTTGAGAGTGATTTTTCTTTTTTTGCTAGTGTAGTGTAGGGAGAGCATCATCCATCACCAACAGGGACATTGATGATCACAAAGAGAATTCCATGATTGTTGGGCATTCGTTGAGTGCTTCCACTACTTCCTCCACTTGGTGCATTGATAGTGGAGCTTTGAGTCACATGACAGATGATCGAGACATGTTCACCAATATTTTAGAGACAGACTTGGAGTTTGAGGTTGTATTGGGCGATGCTACAATGGTGAGAGCAGTTGGATATGGGGCAGTCTGATTTGATAGGGAGTCCATGCAGCCTGTGTTTTTGAGGGATGTCTTGTATGTAATTAGGTTGAAGAAGAACCTTGTATCAGTTTCCACGATTCAGGATGGAGGCCTTGGGGTATATGTCCTAGATGGGAAATTTCACATCTTTTCCAAAGCAGAGGGTCCATCTGCTTCATATGCGGGAAACTATACAAGCTTTTCTTCCAGCCACATCATGCACTGTCACACACTCAAAGCAGCAGCAAGTTGTGTGAGTTATGGCACGGGAGGATGGCCCACCTTCACCATCCAGCTTTGAGGATGTTGAGAGCAATGATTACAGGTTTATCCGATTTTAGCACATAGTTGAGTGGTGTATGCAGAGGGTGTGCTTTGGGAAAGCACACCAAACCTGCTTTTCCAAGCAGTGATAGCAGATCAAAGGGAGTACTTGAGTTGATACATTCAGATTTATGTGGTCCCATGTCTTCTGCCTCATTGACAGGTTATGAGTATTACATTACATTCATCGATGACTTTTCCAGGAAGACTTGGATCTATTTCTTTAGAAGCAAGAGATTAGAGGAAATCTTGCTTCAGTTCCAAGAGTTCAAAGCTCTTGTGGAGAATTAGATAAGAAAGAAGATCAAGGTACTTCAATAAGACAATGGGGATGGATATACTTCCCATGCTTTTGATGAGTTATGTAGATAGGAGGGGATCAAGAGGCAGTTGACAGTTCCTTACACTCCACAACATAATGGAGTGGTTGAAAGGAAGAATCATTCGATAGTGGGTGCATCTAGAGCCATGCTGCATGGTTCGAGTCTTCCTTTCTTTCTATGGGCAGAAGCCTGTAGTACTATTGTTTATGTACTGAGCAGGAGTCTGCTCCATGCCTTGGGGTGCAAAAATCCAAAGGATATGTTCACCGGGAAGGTGCCTGAGATAGGCCACTTCTGTATCTTTGGATGCCTTACATACTCACATGTCCCTTCTGAGAAGAGGACAAAGATTATGAGACTTCGAAGGATTTCTACATTTATCTTCCTACACGGAGGAAAGTTGTAGTGAGGAGGGAGGTGAGATTTGAGGAGGAGAGAACCTCCAGGAGATCTCGAGATTTGGGGTTAGAGGAGCATCAGAGTACTCCACATGTGACAACATCAAAAAGTCCAGCTAGTCAGGGTTCAGGGTCATAGGTTTCAGGAGTGACGGGGTCACAGGTTACAGGATCTTCAATTTTAGGTACTCAGTCTACATGGACTTTTGGTACAGGGACAAGTTCACGGATGACAGGTTCATAGGTTACACATTCAGGTGATTCAGATAGACATGGTATAGGTGTAGGTTCACCAGGGACATGCCCTCAAACCATTGGTATTTTTTTAGGGAGACATTCATATGATGAGGATGTAGAGGAGGGTTTGCGACAAGATGCTTCTTCCAAGAATAGAAAGCCAAGTTGGCTTAGGGAGCTTGTGAAGGAAGCAGAGGAGTCTATCGAGCCACCCAGGAGGGAGGTCAGAGAGAGCAAGCCACCTGCGAGATTTTCTAGCTATATGCCACATGTGACTAGCTTGAGGGAGTCCGAGCCTACTACTTATGATGAGGCTTCCATACACCAGGTTTGGAGAGATTCCATGATGGAAGGTACAATTCCATCATGAAGAATGGGGTGTGGGAAGTTGTTCCTAGATCATAGGGGAAGTCAAGTGTGACTTCCAAGTGGCTCAACAAGATCAACCATGTTGTAGATGGAAGTATCGAGAAGTACAAATTTCACTTTGTAGCGCGTGGGTTCTCACAGATAGAGGGAGTTGATTATGATGAGACATTTGTGCCAGTTGCTAAAGTTTTCTTTGATCAGAGTAGCGATCTCCATCGTAGTAGAGATGGGTTAGAGGATCCATCAGATGGATGTGAAGACCGCTTTTCTCAACAGTCTTCTACAGGAGGAGGTATATTTGGAGCAGCCACTGGGATTTGAGATTTATGAGAGAGAATCTCATGTATGCATGCTGAAAAGGCCTTTTATGGTCTGAAGCAAGCCCCTCGAGCTTAGTATTCGAGGATTGATTCATATTTGCTTTCAATTGGGTTTCATAAGAGTGAGGCAGATCCCAATCTTTACTATATTGTGGTTGGTGGTATTCCTCTCATTCTTCTACTATATGTTGATGTTTTGTTCATTATTTTAGGAGAACACCTGATTGAAGCATGTAAGAAAGATCTTGCTTTAGAGTTTGAGATGACTGAACTTGGGCTGGCGCACTATTATTTGAGCATGGATATTTGGCAGGAGGATGGGCATGTTTTCCTTGGGCAAGAAAAATATGCTGCAGATGTTCTGAAGAGATTTCAGATGGATGATTGTAGACCCATGTTTACACCCATGATCACCAACTGGATGAAGCTCCATGCTTCTGAGGGATAGTTGGTGGATCCTACTCTATATCGCCGGCTTATTGGTTCGTTGATGTATCTGGTTAACACATAACTTATTTGAAAATTGGAATAGATTTGTAAGGTGTAAGTTCGTATTCTTAAAAGAGGGACTTTATTTAATTATTTAATTATGGCATTTGTAAGGTTTAATATGTCATGGCAGGTGTGCATGGCGTCCATACACACCTTCGCAAGAAGCAACAAACAATTTTAAGATAACATATACATCATCAATTTTAAGATAACATATACATCATTTAGTAAGAGGTTAAATTATAACTCGTAAATCAGCTCTAAGAAGTAGAAATTAAAAAAGTAGATAAGAAATCATATGACCACAATTTATTTTTATAAAATTTGTGATATCAAGTTGTTCTTATAAAATATTAGAATAAATATAAAAGTGATAACATAAAATTAAACATTATATGAGCAGTGACTAACCATGACAACAACTTTTTTTTGTCTTTTATTATTAAAAAAATCAATAATCAATAATTGTATGTAAAGGTCACACATCACATTAAAAAAAATATTAATTCTTTTAAAATTTATTTTCATACGCTTTAAAAATAAAGTCACACTCTTAGGGAATATCCCATTAATAATACCTCATCATTAAATAAAATAAATATATATATTTTAATTTCCAAAAAAAAATCAACTTAATAAATTGTTTTTTAAAAACTTTTTTATTATATATAATATAAATAAAATGACACTTATAATTCTATAAATAACTAGTTTTATCATTAATATGTTATGGTGGTTCTCTTGTTTTCATTTACTAATTAGAATTAAACATGATATTTAACTAAATGAAATGAAATTAATTGAGTTTATTAATACTAGTGTAAATCCATATTAAACCTGGATTTATCAAGTATCGAGAGGGATCCAGTTTTAGATGTGATATATATATATAATCTTAAAGTTTTGATACATCAAGAAAAAATTTACACATCCTTTTCATTTGGTTTTATTTTTTTATTTTATGAGAGGACATCGATTTTTTTAATTACTTTTTTTTTGTAATGTAACATTACATTACATTATGTTACATTACCTTACATGACAACATATCCCTATACTGGGCTCTAGAGCACCTTGCACCTCTTGATGCAACTAGATATAATCACGGTGATGATGGTGGTGGTTAACGTCCACTTTGACCAATTTCAATTCTAACAAAATTTTTGAAACCGAAATTTATCATGATATTCTTCTTTATGCTAGTTAAAATAGAGAGATATTTTTGATCCTCTGGATTAGGGTTAAAGACGTCCTTATTGTAGATCTATTCCTGCCCAACAGAGCACTAAGTCAACATTTCTAAGTTGTTTCTCTATATTAAGCCCATTCTGAGTTGTTTTTTAATAAAATCTCCAATAAGAAAACAAGATGTTTTAATCAAATTTCCTTGTCCAGGTTTGTGTATGTTTTCCTAGTTCTGTAACGATGTAAATGTATAAATCTGAATTATACAGTATACATGTATTTACAATAAACTTCACAAAATTACATAAAGCTAGTCAATAAAACAATTGTAGCATGCATAGATTTAGTTTGTAAATAATTAACTTAATAGTAGAATACCTGGCACTTGTGGTTGTAGTAGATCCCGTAGTTCGATGCAGATTCTATAGGTTCCTTCAACTCCCTCTCCAAGCCTTTGTTACCAAAATGGATGAACCACCCCATCAACCAACTCTTATCGTGCTACCCCTAGGAAACTGATGGGTTTGTTGAAAAGTTACCTAGGAAGTGTTTGTTCATCTAGCATTACCTTCGGGTGGACAATGACACTTTTTTTAACCAAAACGGTTATATATTTTATTTTATTTTGATAAAGAATTTTGTTGGGCCTTCACCCAATTACAACTATTCCGATATATACAGTTCCTTGTTTCCAAATATTCTCATTTCAAGATTATGGAATGGGATGCATCGAACTAGGACCTTCATTCAAGCTTAGCACTCCTGGAGGAAGAAGACAACACTAATTTGCTTTGTAGTCTGCCTTCTTATTCAAATCATGAAGAATGTGATAAGAGGTAAGAGAAACACAGTTTAGCAAAATGAAGTGTAGCCTTTGCATAATCACATTCAAACTAAGGTTGTTCAATTTTGTAGCAGAGTTTCAAACTTTTATTATAATTTCTAAATCTCCAAATATTTGAATGTTGTTAGGTCCAGCTGCCTTTGCAAGTTGACATGCTTTTAGAAGAGCAAAATAATTCTGCTTGGTTATTTGTAAGTTGTCCTACTCCCCAACTGAAGCTGGTTTCTAACCTTCCTCCTGGGTAGAAAATCAGTCCCCCTACCCCAGCATTCCCCGGATTTCCTTTTGACGCTCCATCAAAGAAGATTGAGACTTTATTTTTCTTTTGCCACCATTCTGAAAATTCTTTTCTCTGAAAGTCTAACCTGCCAAATTGGTTTAATAATAGGCCTTCCATAACCCAATTGAATTTTATCCGCGTGCAGCGATCCAAACCATTTATGCTCAGCTTTATGTTTAATGGAATCAATTTGGGAATTTACCACTAGTTCCAAAACAAAAGCCTTAGCTTTTATTGCTACAATTTATGGTTTCGTGACTTTATTGTTAAAAAACAAATCATTTTTTTTAACAAAGCACGAGTAGGTGTATATTGATTTAAAAAAAAATTACAATAGCAGACTTATGGATTGAGTCCGTTGGACTTCAAGAACAATAAAATCTTGCTCTTCTCTTTCTAAGTGGGTCTTTTTTTAAACTTTCCATATCTAAGGTGACTATAGATCTTTACAAATTCCTCGAGAATGAAGAGACAAAAGATGAACATTGCAAAGAATTTAAAGTTGTCCTAAATCCTAACACGATCAACCCAAACGGTTGTTCAATGGCTGAAAGACAAAGTTGAATCATGGTCAAGGAACCAAGGAATGTTCTCAAGTATTCCCATTGCTAATCATGCAACCGTAGATGAGTTTCACTCCTGAGTTTGCCATTTGATCTGCATATTGATTGTTTTCTCGAAGAATATGAAGAAAATTGACAACATTAAAATCATTGATAAAGCTGATAAAGATGTGGTGCTTCTTGCTGGAGGGACTTTTATAATTTTTGACCAGCTTCCTTACCTCTTTGATGACTAATAGTGGATCCTCGAACACTGCTAGTTCTTTGATTTCCAAGGTGATAGCAATTTCCAGCCCTTTCAGCAAGGCTAGCCACTCCACATAGTTGCTGGAGTTCCTTCCAATGCCCTAGGAAAATTCATTATGCTTGTCCCCCCCCCCCCCCCCCCCCCCCCCCCCCC
>LPNX010632252.1:16058-115991 GCA_001517045.1 Pseudotsuga menziesii
GTAAAGGCGATCTCTAGTCCAACTTTTCTCCTTGGAGTTCAAAGGTTCAATATGTAAATGTCTCAATCCGTTGGAAAGGAGAGCTCTATCCCATAGCGCTTTGGCAGAGGAGTAGACTTTACCGAGAGAGGGATTCAAATTTTCAAATATGCCTTTGTTTTTAGCTATCCAAATCTTCCAGCAGACATATTTTAGGAGTGCAAGCCATGCTCTTGTGAAATATGGTTTTTTAAACAAGGAGCCTTGGTAATAGTCTTTCCAGCATGTGAAAAGATATTTCAAGTTAGTAGGAAGGATGATATTAAAATGTAGCTCTTTGATAGCTAAGCACCATACCTCATTTGCAAAGGAACAATCCAGAAATAGATGCTTCTACGTTTCTTCTGCTTTTTTACACATAGTGCTGCGTAATGGTCCTCCAATTCCCCTCTTTTTTAAATTCTCTGCTGTCAGGATTTTCTGGTGAAGTAAAAAGCCAACAAAAAAAATAATTTTTGGGAGTCCATCTTTGTTCCATGCATTTTTCCAGATGCTCTCTTTTCTGCTATCATTTTTAATTGCATTGTATCCAGCTTTAACTGTATAAATTCCTACATTTTCCCAGCTTCTAGCATCTTTTAAGTTGTTATGGATCAGCAAGTAGCCTTGGAGGAGCAACTGGAGATGGTTGTAATCGGTCTTCAAGTGATCTGGCATTTCCAAATATCTCCACCCAACCCATCTCCCACTGCTATTCCAGCTCAATAAGTCAGCAATCATGGAGATTCCAAGTGTATCCATCCATCTTTTTAAGTCGATAAATATTCCACGTTGGTGCACAATATCCACGATGTCCTCCCAAAGCCGAATTTTCCTGCCATTTCCTGTTTCCCATCGAAGATTATCCTGAATGATGAAAGCTTAATTTTGACACAGTTTCCAAATTGGAGATGCGTTTGGATTGTTTGGTATGAGTGTCAAGCATCTGGCTCTGTTCCCATTGAGATTTGTTTTCTTAAAGCTTCCTTCCACCAGGATCTTTTACCTGTGATCATTTTCCAGATGATTTTAGCACCTAACGCCATCTTGATGATTGCCAAGTCTTTGACTCCTGCTCCTCCAGTTTCGTTTTTTTCTACAAATCATTTCCCAGTGAATGAGATGCAGTTTCTTAGAACCGTCTCATTTTCCTCCTTGCCTTAAAAACCGTCTGAACTCTTTCTCGATCTCTTGGATGATCAATTTAGGGGCTAAAGAGATGGAACATGTGAAGACTGTGAACGCCGCCATTACAACATTGATTAGAATCAGTTTTCCTACCGAATTGAGCCACATGGCTCCCATTGAATGAATTTTATTATTAATTTTTTGAACCAGATCCTTCCAGTCTGCTTTTTTCTTGGTCCCTTTGTGAATCGAAATTCCCAGGTATCTGAAGGAGTTCCAATTTGTGGTGGCGTCATAACCTAGCGTCCTGGCAATCGTGGCCATGGTTCTAGCAGGGAAATTTCAGCCATAGATTTTAGTTTTGACAGCATTAACTTTCCGGTCAGAAGCTTTGAGAAATATGGAAATGACCTCTTTAAATATTTCAACAATTATGACAGAGGCTTCTCCAAGAAGAATAGTATCGTTTGCAAATTGAGAGTGATTGGATTATTTTATTCCTCTAGCAATTTTTAGACCTCTGAGTTCACTGTTGTTTTGCATGGTCTGTAACTTCTTACTTGTAGATTCAGCTACAATGAGGTATAAGAAGGGGGATAATGGACATCCTTGGCGGAGTCCTTGGGAGGCTTGGAAGAAGTCTGTTGATCTGCCATTGACAAGTGGAGCAATCCATGGGATGCCTATGCAAGCTTTGATCCGTCTGTAGATTTTTTTGAAAATCCCAGTTTGAGCATGATCTCAAACAAAAAGAAATGGTTAACCCTGTCGAAAGCGTTTGCCATGTCTAACTTGACGGCCATTCCTTGCTGCCTACGCTCTATGCTTGAGTGGATGGATTCTTGGACTATGATTATGTTGTCCATGATCTGCCTTCCAGCAATGAAATCTCCCTGTGTTTCCAAAATAATCTTTGTCATGATCTTTTTCATTCTTGTAGCAAGGATTTTGGCGAGAATTTCGTAAGAAGTGTTACACAGTGAGATTGGGTGGAACCTTTCAATTGAGAGAATATTTTTTCTTTTGGGATCAAAGCCAGGAAGGTGGATTTGGTGGCTCCTCCAACTTTCTCTTTTTTTTTTTTGGTCTAATTTAGCATTTTCTTTAGATCTTATTTGATGATGTCCGAAGTAGCTCAGTAGAAATTGATGGTGAAGCCATAAGGACCTGGGATTTATCAAGATGAAGGTTCCAGATTGCTTCTATGATCTTATTTTCAGATATGGGTTTTCCCAGCTCCTTGTTCTCTTATTTCTTCAGAAACACTAGAATGAATGCCTGAAAGTAGGTCCACTTGGGAGTAAGGGTCCGTCTAACCACTGTCTGAGTAAAGCTGTTTGAAATGTTGCAGTGCCACATTCTTGATATTTTCTTGCCCATATATGGTTTGATTATTGTTGTTTTTTAATTCGTTGATGAATTTGAAGCTCGATATGATCTTGGTTTGTTTATGAAAGTAGTTGGTATTTTTATCTCCTCCCTTTAGCCAAAGTTGGCGATATTTAATTCTTAGAGACTCTTATTCATGTCTGAAAGCATTGAGGATTTCATTATTTAGGGTCTTCTCATAGGCTAAGATTTCATGAGTGATCTCTTCTTTATCCATTTTGGAGTGAAGGGTAATCAAGTCTGATTGTAGGCTTATTTTTAATTTGGCAGGTTTTCAGTAGGAGGTGGCTGCCCATTTTTTCAAGGAAGAGCAGACAACCCTAAGCTTAGACTCCCATATGTAGCTGGGGGATCCAAAAAAGGATTGATTCCAGGTTGTGTGAATAAGTTCTAAGGATTTGGCGTTGTTCAACCATAGGGGGTTGAACCTGAAGGGAATATGGCCCAGATTTGTATGTATGGAGAAGGTAAGGAAGATGGGTTTGTGGTCAAAGGTGGCTGAAGAAATAATGCGAGAAATAGGAAGAAAATCCTTTTGCAGGAAGGAGGTACTTACAAGAAAACGGTCTAGTCTTGTTGCAATGTGCCTTGGTCCGGCTCGCTTGTTTCTCCACGTGAATCTCCCATTTTTGGGCATGGGGTATAGCAGATCAAGTTCTGCCATCAAGTCTTCAAGCTTTTCTCCAAAGGGATATCTGATGATCAAACCTCCTCTTTTTTTCGAGCTCAATTTTGTTGTGTTGAAATCTCCAACAATGATAACATCTTTCCCCTTTAGATCCACTTTTAGGGATAGTAAAGAGTCCCAGAAATCCATTTTTTTCTTTGTAATGGGTTGGTCCATATACATTGCAAATGTATATCATTTCCTGGTTGCTTTTATTTTTCACTTCTACTAAGAGCCAGTGAGTGTTTTCTTTTGTTGATTTGATGATGAATTTGTCTTCTCTGCAGAAGGTTACTATTCCGCCTGAAGCCCCTCTAAAATTTATAGCTTTCCCGATGCTGAATTTCTAGAAGAGGGATGATTTGCTCAAAACCTCGTCTTCTGGCATCTTAGTCTCCTGGATGAGCAAGATGTCTGGTTTCTCAGTATTTATAATGTTTTTCAAAGCTTATACCTTGACTGATCCTCCCAGACCTATGCAATTCCAAGAGACTAGATTCATTATTTCTTGAATGTATGAGATCCTGCTTGGGATCTGAAGGCTTTGACTCCAGAGGATTTAGTATCCTGGAGCAGTATGGTGTCTTCTATGTTGAGTTGTCTTCCTAGTTCTAGTTCTCTTTCTGCCTCTTGTTCACGCTGTTGCCTTTGAGATCTTCTTCCTCTCGTGGCTTGGGATGGCCCTTTCCCTGTTGTTTCATGTGATTCTTGAGATGATGATTGTACTAGGGAGGCATGCTTTGGATTGATCCTGCTATGCTAGACCATTGCTGCCCATGTTCCTCTAGGGGAGGACGATCTTCCATCTACTTTCCCTAAGATCTCCTCCTCTTTTGTTTTCCTAGTGTTCTCTTCATCTTCTGCCACCATATCTGCCCAAGATCCTCCTAGGGAGACAGATCTGTTAGGATCCTTTTCTAACACCTCTTCTACCACTACTGGGGAGAATGTTGCCGGAGGTTGAGTCCTACTGCTTTCTATTCTGTCTTCCTTGTTATTGTTTTCTTGATTGGGAATTTTACCTTCTTCAACTTGGAGGGCATCAAATTGATTGTTGATGAAATCTCCTTTGCTTTTGGTAGATTGCTCCTAGTTTTTTTCTTGACCTTTTCCAGAGTTATTGATAGTGGCAGGGTTAGTTTTTTTTCCTCTTTTTGCTTAATGCTAGCCTTCTTCCAAATTCTTTTCCCTTTCTTCCTGAGGAGACTTAGGGTAGTTCTTTACAAAGTGTCTGTATTCATGACATTTCTTGCATTTGAATGGCAGTTGTTCATAATCTACCTTCTGATGGAATTCCCATCCATCCATGAGTAGATCAACTCCTTACGGTAGTCCTTTCGCTAGATCTACCTCTACACAGATCCTGGAACAAGCGAATAGAGGTCCTTTTGGTTCATCTTTGTCTATGTATCTTCCTAGAGAGTTCATGATCGATTGTAGTGCTTCAACATTCCAGCAGTGGAGAGGTAGATGAGGAAGCCAGACCCAGACCGACACCGCTGAGGGGACATCCTTTTCTGGATCAAAGGATAGGGGTTGAAGTCTCGTCAGCTTGAAAACAGAAACAACATCTAAATGGTCCAAAGAAACCTCGTTTTGACAAATTTTCATCGGTTAAAGTTTTCTGGTGCATAAGAGTCCAAGTTAAAAAGTTTGTTTTTTGAGAATTCCATACCAATTTCCAGAAGGCTGTGTTGTGCGATGAAATTGTGTTAGGCTAAAATTAGTTGGAAACCGTGAGTAGCTGAGTACTTTCCAGAAGATCCCCAGCCCCACATGTCCTTGCAGGATGAGTGTATGGGAGCCAAACCAGACAATTTATTCAGCAGCGAATTATGTTGAGCAAGAAGGTTGGGATGTCCATGTTCTGGCTGAACTAGGAAAGCCCACACAACCCAATTTCCATTTATGTCCCAAGATGTAATATCAGACAGTCTTAAAAGGCCTTTGTTAACCATCCATAGCTTAATCTCTATAATAGATAAATCAATGTTTAAAGGAGCGTTCTCTTTTATTTTGTCATCCCACAGTAATGTCTTTTTGTCATTTCCTGGTATACGATAAAGATGCTGATTAAAGAATTATAATCCTCTTCTACATAAATTCCATGTAATAGAACCTTTAGGGGTATTTTTCATCTGTAGATTTCTTAGAGTTCCTCCATTAATATATTTTTTCCAAAAAATTTGACTAACCGGATCCTTTTTATTAGAGAATAGTTGCCATGGTAGTTTGCCTCCCATAGCTAAATTAGCCAATCCCGGATCTCTAATTTGCAATCCACCTTCTAGTACAGGTCTTTTAACAATATCCCATTTAACCAAGTGCATTCGACTTTGGTTTCATTTCCCACCTCTCCAGAGGAAATCTTTGATCAGCTTGGATATCTGATCCATAATCACTTTTGGAGCCATGAGAAGAGATGATTGGTAAATAGGAAGAAATGAGAGAATTGACTTAATCAAAATAAGCTTCCCTGCCTTCGTGACCCAATGGCCACCCCATAAGGAAATATTTGATTTTATCTTGCTAATGATTTCCAACCAGAGAGAAGGGTTGTTTTGTCCCAAGGTTAATGGAAGACCCAAATATTTAACCTTGTCCCATGTAGCATATCCATCAAAGCCTAAAATTTGTGATATATTTGCAACTGTTGAGTGATCTACTTTCCAGCCATACACTACGCTCTTATGGTTGTTAATAAGAGCCCCTAAAATCATACAAAAATGTTGCATAATTTCTTAAAAAACTCTTGCCATCCTAAGCGAAGCCCCTCCCAGAAGCAAAGTATCATCCGCAAAGAGAGCATGGTTGATAGCTTCAACTCCACTTGCTGATTTGATGCCCGGAATAATTCCATAATTTTTTCCTGTAGTTAACTTTCTACTCAAAGTATTAGCCATTAGAATATACAAAAGCGATGAGAGTGGACAGCCCTGTTGAAGACCCCTGGTTGCTTGAAAGAAGTTTGATGGTATGCCATTTACTAATGGTGATATCCAAGGTTTATCAGTACAACATTTTATGAAATTTATAAAAGCAGGGCTAAATACAAATGAATGGAGAACTCTGTAAAGAAAGGAAAGCTTTACCCTGTCAAAAGCATTTTCCATATCAAGTTCAATTAGCATGCCCTTCTCCTTTCTTTGAAAGATGGAATCCATGGCTTCCTGAACTTGAATCACATTGTCCAAAATATGTCTCGCTTTTACAAACCTGCATTGAAGAGGTGATATCAACTTCCCAAGTAGATGTTTGATCCTGTTAGCTAATAGTTTAGAGAAGATTTTATAAGATGCATTACAAAGTGAAATAGGTCTAAATCGATCAAAAGTAGATGGATTAACTTCTTTAGGAATTAATGCAAGGAAATTGGAATTGGTGCATCCACACACTTTGGATTTTAACTTAAATGCTTTGATCATCCTGAGTAAATATTTTTTGATTACTGTCCAACAAACTCTATAATAATGAAAAGAGAATATGTCAGGGCCTGGGGCTTTATCCGACTCCATAGTCCATATAACATCAATGATCTATTCCTCTGAAAAAGGATTCATTAACTCAACGTTTTCCTCCTCACTCACCAAACAAGGAATATTGGACAAAAATTCAGAGGTTATATCTAAATCAGTAGAGCCATCTTTTGTATACAGGATCTAAAAATGAACTTCAGCCGCTTGTTTAATTTGAGAAATTCCTTTAAAAGTTTCACCAGACAAAGAGGAGATTTCTGAAATATGATTTTGGGAAAGTCTAGCTCTGTAATGTATGTGGAAAAAAGAGGTATTCTAGTCTCCCTCTTTCAACCAAGTACTACGTGACTTCAATCTCTAATATTCTTCTTCCTGCCTAAACGATTGAAAGGAGTTAAACTGTGCTTTTTTCTCTTTTTCCAACATGGCAGAGGTAATTTCTGTTTCTTCCATTTCTAATTGAATATTCTCCAATTTTTCCAGGGCCTCTTTTCTTTCGAAGATTGGATTTGTATGAGAATGCTTTACCCATTCCTTTAACGCAGCTTTGGTATTTTTTAGTTTTCTCTCCCATACATAATTCGGTGATCCAAAGACTAGGAGACCCAATGCCTTGGATATAATGCTCATAAAACCATCTCAGCCTATCCATAGAGGGATGAACCGAAAGGGAATGGGGCCAAGATCTTCTTCATCACCTAGCTACAACATTATTGGATTATGATCTGAAGCAAGCTTGGGCAAGATACTAGAGGAAATAGTTTTTTTCCATAAAAAAAGAGCTCTGAACCATAAATTGATCCAACATGGTAGAGATGTTTGTTGCTCCAGTTCAATTATTAGTCCAGCTGTGTCTGCCTTTTTTTGTTTAAAATCAGTCAGTTCCCATAGTAAAATGAGATTCTCCACCATTTTGTGCATGGGATCTCTCCCATATACTCCTCATTTTTTCTCTTTTGGATCCATTGTGATGTTTAAATCACCAGCCACAATAATATTGGAGAGAGAATTAGCAGTAATAAAGTCTGTTAGAGAATTCCAGCATTCTCTTTTCCCTTGGAAATTGACAGGTACATAGAGATTAAAAATAGCAAGGGAAATCTTACTTGGAATGTGACGGATTTCAGTAAAAATCCAGTGCTGCGTTACAAGAGAGTTTTCCAAAGAGAAAATATCCTATGTCCACAAGGTTGCAATTCCACCAGAAGAACCTCGAGCACTCACAACCTTCCCTACATTCTTTTTCCAATTCTTTTTGCGTAAGGATAGAAGGCTATCCTCGTATATTTTTGTCTCTTAGAGCAGAAGAACATTAGGAGAAGCCATTCTTAAGAGATCTTTAACAGCTTCAACTTTCAATGAATTTCCAAGCCCTCTGCAATCCCAAGAGACAATATTCATTATCTATTATTGAAAGATGGAAGAGGGCCTCCTTTTGAAGGTCTAGACTGGGTATTCCTGGCAATTAACATCTCGATTGTAGCTTGACTTCCTTGCATCTTCAGACATTCGGCTTCTTCCTCTCGAACCTTCTTAAGAGATTTACGCCCTTTTTTTGAAGACCTCTCGAGAGATTCTTCTTCAGATGAACCAAAATTATCCATGGGTTTCTTTTTTTTGTCATTTCTTCATATGTGGGAGAGTAGCCATCGGAAGGAGAACCAAGATTCGACTCAGCCGATTCTTTATTTTCTTCTCGTATCTAATCTTGAGATTGAGGAACTTCTCCCTCTTCAAGAACTAAAGGTACTTGTTCTTCTGGATTGCTCAGTACATGGAAATTGTTTTGTGTTGTAATTTCCTTCATAGCTGCTCCAATTTCATTCTGTTTTTGTCCGGTGGGATTACTACCCGACCCCATTTATGCTCTTTTTCCCTTTGATTTATTTCCTTGCTTTGTTGTACTTGTTTTTTGGACTTGTGTCCATTGTTCTCCCTTCTCTTTGGCAGCTTCTTCCTCAACTTTCTTCTTGCATGATCTGGAGAAATGTCCATATCCATGACAATGTCTACACTTAAAAGGCAATTGCTCATAATCAATATCCTACAATGTGACGAATCTGCTACTGTCAAATTAATTGCTTCAGGAAGCCCTACTTCCAAATCCACTTCTACACATATTCGAGCACAAGTATATTGTTCTCTTCTTTCAGCCTTATCAATATACTTCCCCAAAGTGTTTCCTATAGCTTCTAGAGACTATGAATTCCAGTAATGAAGTGGAAGATGCGACAGCCTAACCCATACAGGAACCGCAGAAGGGACATTGTGATTCTGATCAAAGTCCGAAGTCACTTATTCAGGTAAATCCCTTGAGGGCCCATGAAATATTGCTCGTTTCTAAAAATTAAATCTCTGTCTTCTTAGTTTTCAAAAAGAAATACATAATATCCTTTACCTATCAGATTGTTGTGTATGCCTTCTGAGATAAGGGGTTACCAATTTCTTTGAACCCACCCATCGATTGCCTTCGGAGATGGCCAATTACCAGTAAATTGGCCAATAAGACCCCGATCTGCAATATTCATGGTTGTTCGGCAAGTTTGTTCCGCGGGTAGATCCACCAAAGGAATGTTATCTAATTTCTTGACAAATGTCTGTTGGTTCTTACTGGGCTTCCTATTGCTACTTGCTGCTACCAATATCCTAGAAGTAATGAGTTTAGGGGGAGGGGAGGAACCCCCTCCAACAACCATGGAAGAAACTCACAGAGCATTGAAAAAACCAAAACCTTGCAAAGCTATTCAACTAATCTTCTCAAGGAGGGTCGAGCTTCACCCAGAAACTCTAACTGTCGTGCAATCCTGAAGAAATTTGAAATGATTCACCAAACCAAGCAAAAAAACCTTCCTGCAACGAGTTCAGGAAAACAATCTCCTTGGAACACGATTCACCCAGGCATCACTAACTGTAGTTTCTTAATCAGTGGACAGTGAGACTTTAATTGGTGACCCCTAGTCATATTTAATTTAATGAAATGAGATGTACTTTATATTTTTAAAGTGACTTCATTAAAAGATAAAAGTCATGGATTATCCTAAGTTCATGTTTAATAAAAGTTAAGGGAGTGATTAATTAAAAGGGGGTGCTCGTACTTTATTAAATGACATGAGGTGCACTAAATGCCATTTATCAACTATTAATTGAGCATTTAATGAGAACTCTTCATCTAATCTAATCTTGACCATTAGATTCAAAGAGGTAGTTGCCATGAACAAAAAGGACTAGGGCAAGGCAATCTGAAAATCATAATTCACTTTTTAAAGATAATTTTGGAGAGGAGGAGAAGAGAGAAAACAAGGGTTTGAAGAGAATTTAAACCAGCAGGAGAGAGAAGATAAGAACCAACACAAATTTCAAGAAGGAATGGTTGGGAACATTTTTCGAGGAGTGTTTCCGTACAACATGGTACAACACAAATTTCGAGAAGATTTCCATACAGAAATCCGTAAAGGAGTTCGTACAACATACTCGCATAGATTTTGAGAAGGTTGTACAACAGTACAAATTTGACACATTCTTCGAGGACAGGTACAAAAATTAAATTATGTCATTACAACGACCATACAACATAATTTTGACATGGATTTTGAGGCAGCAGTTTGCACAGAAATCGAGAAGTTCAGCCCACATGTGTGAGTTGTACATCATGCTTTTTGAGGTTCTGTAAAACAGTTATTTTGCTCAGTTTTCGAGATGAAAAATTATAAGTACTGTTGATTTTATTTTTTTATTTTACACCCTGAAGAAATAAACAATATCTCTCTCATAAACAGGTTTTCCCTTCGTGGTTTTATCCTGGACCATTGGTAAAAAATCTTTGTATTAATTTTTATGTGTGAATGGATGTCATAAATTTATGAGTTCGAAATTATAGATTGAAAGTAAAAAATTCTGAGTTATTTAAAGTTGAAAAAGAATTCCATGTGTTTCAGTTTAGTCAACTTTTGAAGAAAATTTGTGCATACAAGGGTTTGGGCATTAAACTATGTAGAGAAGCTATCAAGCTTGAAACTAGGTAGGGGTTCTGAAAAACTTTCATGGTATCATAACATATTAAAATTCACTCAGAATAACAAGGGTTTGAAGAAAAATTTCCATATTTGAGAAAAAGTTCTTGAACAAGTTGCTTGAGTAGGGTTGCAGTGATGGGTACCGGTCTTAGAATAGAAGACAGGTTGGATGGGGTTGGAAATTTCAGTCCTTGGAAGGATAGTGTTGATTCTACAAGATAGTGAACTATGGGATATAGTGAACAACACTACTACAAATATCGTGACTGTTCCCGTTGATGTACTGGCTAGGGCAGCATTCGACAAGAGGGATCTAAATGCCAAAAGAATCCTTATTTATGCAATAAAGGATCACGTGATTCCACATATTTAAGGTAAATATCATGCCCATCAGATGTAGACTGCATTAACTAAATTATACCAAAGTTCCAATGAAAATCAGAAGATGGTATTAAAGGAGAAGTTAAAGAGCATTTGCATGAACAAGGGTGAGAATATGACCACTTACCTCACCAGGATTACACAGGTTTGTGATGAGCTTAGAGGTATAGGGGAGATGATACAGAGTGCTTAGTTGGTGCGTATAGCCTTGAATGGCATGGTGAAGCCATGGGATGTTTTTGTGGAGTCAGTGGTTGCTCGTGAGCACATGCCTTCTTTGGATCGTATTTAGGATGATTTCATACGAGAGGAGACACGTACATTATATGTACAGGGAAGTACATCTCACAGCAAAGATGATAAGGAGAATGTGGCATTATCACCAAAGGAGAAGAAGAAGAAGACTAAGAAGGGTTCCAAGGGTGGAACCAAGCAGCAGGATGGAGAGAAGAAAGACATGAGCAAAGTGAAATGCTTTGCTTACTAGAAGTTTGGGCACTACGCTGGACAATTCGAAAATAAGAAGAAGAAGAAACAACAGACATTAGCTTCAGTAGAGATTGATGAGTACACTACTAGATTTGAGAGTGATTTTTCTTTTTTTGCTAGTGTAGTGTAGGGAGAGCATCATCCATCACCAACAGGGACATTGATGATCACATAGAGCATTCCATGATTGTCGGGAATTCGTTGAGTGCTTCCACTACTTCCTCAACTTGGTGCATTGATAATGGAGCTTTGAGCCACATGACAGATGATCGAGACATGTTCACCAATATTTTAGAGACAGACTTGGAATTTGAGGTTGTATTGGGCGATGATACAATGGTGAGAGCAGTTGGACGTGGGACAGTCTGATTTGGCAGGGAGTCCATGCAGCCTATGTTTTTTAGGGATGTCTTGTATGTAATTGGGTTGAAGAAGAACCTTGTATCAGTTTCCACGATTGAGGATAGAGGCCTTGGGGTATATGTCCTAGATGGGAAATTTCACATCTTTTCCAAAGTAGAGGGTCCATCTGCTTCATACGCGGGAAACTATACAAGCTTTTCTTCCAGCCACATCATGCACTGTCACACACTCAGAGTAGCACTGAGTTGTCTGAGTTATGGCACGGGAGGATGGCCCACCTTCACCATCCAGCTTTGAGGATGTTGAGAGTGATGATTACAGGTTTACCCGATTTTAGCACATAGCCGAGTGGTGTATGCAGAGGGTGTGCTTTGGGAAAGCACACCAAACCTACTTTTCCAAGCAGTGATAGCAGATCAAAGGGAGTGCTTGAGTTGATACATTCAGATTTATGTGGTCCCATGTCTTCTGCCTCATTGACAGGTTATGAGTATTACATTACATTCATCGATGACTTTTCCAGGAATACTTGGATCTATTTCCTTAGAAGCAAGAGATCAGAGGAAATCTTGCTTCAGTTCCAAGAGTTCAAAGCTCTTGTGGAGAATTAGATAAGAAAGAAGATCAAGGTACTTCAATAAGACAATGGGGATGGATATACTTCCCATGCATTTGATGAGTTATGTAGATAGGAGGGGATCAAGAGGTAGTTGACAGTTCCTTACGCTCCACAACGTAATGGAGTGGTTGAAAGGAAGAATCATTCGATAGTGGGTGCATCTAGAGCCATGCTGCATGGTTCAATTCTTCCTTTCTTTCTATGGTCAGAGGCCTGTAGTACTATTGTTTATGTACTGAGCAGGAGTCTGCTCCAATCCTTGGGGTGCAAAAATCCAGAGGATATGTTCACCGGGAAGGTGCCTGAGATAGGCCACTTCTGTATCTTTGGATGCCTTACATACTCACATGTCCCTTCTGAGAAGAGGACAAAGTTGGAGGCTACTAGAGAGAGGGGTATTTTACATTGGATATTATGAGACTTCGAAGGATTTCTACATTTATCTTCCTACACAGAGGAAAGTTGTAGTGAGGAGGGAGGTGAGATTTGAGGAAGAGAGAACCTCCAGGAGATCTCAAGATTTGGGGTTAGAGGAGCATCAGAGTACTCCACATGTGACAACATCACAAAGTCCAGCTAGTCAGGGTTCAGGGTCATAGGTTTCAGGAGTGACTGGGTCACATGTTACAGGATCTTCAATTTCAGGTACTCAGTCTACAGGGAATTTTGGTACAGGGACAGGTTCATGGATCATAGGTTCTTAGGTTACACATTCAGGTGATTCAGATAGACATGGTATAGGTGTAGGTTCACCAGGGACATGCCCTCAGACCATTGGTATTTTTTCAGGGAGACATTCATATGATGAGGATGTAGAGGATGGTTTGCGACAAGATGCTTCTTCCAAGAATAGAAAGCCAAGTTGTCTTAGGGAGCTTGTGAAGGAAGCAGAGGAGTCTGTCGAGCCACCCAGGAGGGAGGTCAGAGAGAGCAAGCCACCTACGAGATTTTCTAGCTATATGCCACATGTGACTAGCTTGAGGGAGTCTGAGCCTACTACTTATGATGAGGCTTCCATACACCAGGTTTGGAGAGATTCCATGATGGAAGGTACAATTCCATCATGAAGAATGGGGTGTGGGAAGTTGTTCCTAGATCATAGGGGAAGTCAGCTGTGACTTCCAAGTGGCTCAACAAGATCAACCATGTTGTAGATGGAAGTATCGAGAAGTACAAATCTCACTTTGTAGCGCGTGGGTTCTCACAGATAGAGGGAGTTGATTATGATGAGACCTTTGTGCCAGTTGCTAAAGTTTTCTTTGATCAGAGCAGCGATCTCCGTCGTAGCAGAGATGGGTTAGAGGATCCATCAGATGGATGTGAAGACTGCTTTTCTCAACGGTCTTCTACAGGAGGAGGTATATTTGGAGCAACCACTGGGATTTGAGATTTCTGAGAGAGATTCTCATGTATGCATGCTGAAAAAGGCCTTTTATGGTCTGAAGCAAGCCCTTCGATCTTAGTATTCGAGGATTGATTCATATTTTCTTTCGATTGGGTTTCATAAGAGTGAGGCAGATCCCAACCTTTACTATATTGTGGTTGGTTGTATTCCTCTCATTCTTCTACTGTATGTTGATGTTTTGTTCATTATTGGAGGAGAACACCTGATTGAAGCATGTAAGAAAGATCTTGCTTTAGAGTTTGAGATGACTGAACTTGGGCTGATGCACTATTATTTGGGCATGGATATTTGGCAAGAGGATGGGCATGTTTTCCTTGGGCAAGAAAAATATGCTGCAGATGTTCTGAAGAGATTTCAGATGGATGATTGTAGACCCATGTTTACACCCATGATCACCAACTGGATGAAGCTCCATGCTTCTGAGGGATAGTTGGTGGATCCTACTCTATATTGCCATCTTATTGGTTCGTTGATGTATTTGGTTAACACCAGACCAGATTTGAGTTTTGCGGTAAACACTCTCAGTCAATTTATGGTCAAGCCCAGGAGAGTGCATTGGACTGTCGCAAAACACATCTTGAGATATCTTGCACGTACAGTTGATTATGGTTTGGACTACATGAGGTATAGTGGAGTGGGATTGGTTGGCTTCACGGATTCAGATTGGGTAGGTAGTGTTTTGGACTAGAAGAGCACTTCCAGTTGTTGCTTCAGATTGGGATCAACAGTTGTGTCGTGTTTCAGTTTGAAGCAAAAGTCCGTAGCATTGAGTTCTGTAGAGGCCGAGTACATGGCAACCAGTCAGGCTAGTTGCGAGGCATTGTGGCTTTGCAAGATGATGTTATACTTGTTTGATCATGAGCTGATACCTATGGTTATACATTGTGATAATCATTGTTGCATTAAGCTCTCTGAGAATTCAGTATTTCATGATAGGTCAAAGCATATAAAGATCATATATCACTTTATAAGAGATTATGTTCCGAGAGGAGAATTACAGTTGCAATATGTTTCTTCAGATGAGTAGGTAATTGACATTCTCACAAAATATTTATGTAGAGGGAAGTATGTCTATTTTAGAGACAAGTTGGGAGTGGTGAGAAACACCTTCCTCAGTAAGAGGGAGTGTTGAAAAGTTACCTAGGAAGTGTTTGTTCATTTAGCATTGCCTTGGGGTGGATAATGACACTTTAATTGGTGACCCCCCGTCATATTTAATTTAATGAAGTGAGATGTACTTTATATTTTTAAAGTGACTTCATTAAAAGATAAAAGTCATGGTTTATCCTAAGTTCATATTTAATAAAAGTTAAGTGAGTGATTAATTAAAAGGGGGTGCTCATACTTTATTAAATGACATGAGGTGCTCATTTAGTAATTATTAATTGAGCATTTAATGAGAACTCTTCATCTAATATAATCTTGACCATTAGATTAAAAGAGGTAGTTGCCATGAATAAAAAGGACCAGGGCAAGGTAATTTGAAAATCATAATTCACTTTTCAAAGAGAATTTTTGGAGACAAGGAGAAGAGAGAAAACAAGGGTTTGAAGAGAATTTGAACCAATAGGAGAGAGAAGATAAAAACAAGCACATATTTCGAGAAGGATAGGTTGGGCACATTTATCGAGAAGTGATTTTTATACAATAGGGTAACGCACATATTTCAAGAAGATTTTTGTACAGAAATTCATACAACATACTGGCACAGATTTTGAAAAGGTTGTATAGTACAATACAGATTTGGCACGTTTTTCAAGGACAGGTTCAAAAATTAAATTCTATCTGTACAGTGATTGTACATCATAATTTTGACATAGATTTCGAGGCAACAATTTACACAGAAATCGACAATTCAGCCCACACGTGTGATACGTACTACATAGTTTTTGAGGTTCCGTACAACAGTTATTTGGCTCAGTTTTCAAGTTGAAAAATGATAAGTATTGTTGATTTTATTTTTCTATTTTACACCCTGAAGAAATAAAAATTCTCTCTCTTAAAAACAGGTTTTCGCTTCTGGGTTTTATCCCGGACCATTGGTCAAAAATCTTTGGGTTAATTTTTATCTGTGAATGGCTGTCATTAATTTATGAGTTTGAAATTATAAAGTGAAAGTAAAAATTTATGAGTTATTTAAAGTTGAAAAAGAATTCTATGTGTTTCAATTTAGTCAATTTTTGAAGAAAAATTGTGCATACAAGGGTTTGGGAATTAAACTATGCAGAGAAGCTATCAATCTTGAAACTAGGTTGGGGTTCTGAAAAACTTTCAAGGTTTCCTAGCCCCAATTCCATAGACCAATAATCCTGAGAGTAACTTCCTTTCCTTTCCCCAATCTTCCTTCCTTTCCAAGAGTTTCTAAGTCCTTGAGTTAGCCCCCTCCTCAAGATTTTCCTTCTGCGTTTTGTGACAGTCCTCTGTCTCCTCTCCTCCCGTAAACCCAAAATAAAACCCCCCAACCTCTTCGTGAGACCTCTCCTAAATACCAATTTTCCTCTACCTTGCTTCCATTTTACTCCATTGCCTTTCCCCGAAACAATCAATTCACCTACCTGTTTAAGTTTCCAATGCTAATAAAATATTATAATAATAAACGCATATATTATTCTTTATTCACTTTTCCTTTTCTCGAGCAGTTCAATGGTATTAGGACTAATTAAGTTGAAATCAATGGGTTGAATGTACACCATGTAATGATTCTTGAATTGTTCAATTTAAGACCTTCATTGGATGGTGGGTCAATTATTAGTCTTATCCTCCATTTAATATGTTGCAATTAAAATAATAATTAAATAGTTATCATGTTGCCCCATTCAAATTCGAAGTGATGGTTGGATTAAATTACATAATCTAAATTCAAATAATTTGTCTGACATGGCAGTACTTTATTAATATATATATTTTAATGAGTCATATCTTAACTTACTTGGTACATTCAATAAATTAATAATACCATTATCAAGGTTTTCGATCAATCACCTTTATAATATTCAACTTAGTAATTGAAAAATCCAACATATTCACTTATGATTTTTGTGATGGACATATTATTATTAGTAATGTTAGTTTAATAATAAACATAATAATAATATTAATTAATAATTATCACAATTGATAATAATAATAATAATAATAATTGATGGTAAATAACAATATCAACCCCCGGATGCGGGTGACACTCAATGTCTTAACATGTGCCATCTGGCACTCAGGACACGTGGCTCCGACGCAGGAAACTGAGCAGTCAATGACGCGGGTGAATTAAATGACCAGGGTGGCGAGCTACTTGCGAACCCTGAAGGCAGCTGGAATGTCTAGTTTGGCCTTGGCCGTAATGCAGACGAGTTAAGTCTTGCACGTGTTAGCTCAATAGTCTATGCAAATAGTATTTCAAACCATGAGGCATGCTAACCTCCATTCTCTAGGCCTACTCGTCTTCCTACTCAGTGTTTATTCCTCTGTGAGTTTACCAACAAAGTTGAAGGAGAATATGCTTAGGCAATGAGGTACTCCGCGTAGAGGCAATACATATCGTGGAGGTGGTCGTGGAACTGGCCATAAGGCAAACCTCAGAGATACTAATGGGTATGCAACGCAGGTATCCATGCCTACTAGATGCATGATTGACAATTGGGAATCTAAGGTGGTTTATGAGCATTTAGCCTCCAACAGAAATGGTGGCAGAATAAATCACTATTGGATGATTAAAAATATGATGGCCATGTTGATGGAGGACATGACGACCAAATGGAATGGTTCTAGGGACATGGTGCAGAGCATGCACACCTGCCTTAATCATACTGATGCGCAGTTAAGCACCCTAGAGGTGAATTTCAATTGGGGGTAGTATTCTATTTTTCACAATGAGGGCAACAAGGACCAACATGGGACGGGAGGTGAGACCACTGTAGCCGCCTGAAATTCCAATGTTCTAGTGCAGGAGCACATGAAGAATAGATTCACAACGCCTGTAAAATGTGGCCGCGAGGCTCCAAACAACGCCATTGATGCTCAGGCGCTACAGGAGGTGAAACCCACCGCCCAGCTGAATCATGAGGACGATTATGGACCTTACCTGATCCTGGAAGAGACGTTAGACTTCTTTGTGGAAGATGCTACACCCTAGACACTCCATTGCCATCTCTGGTTCCCTCTGTGACTCACAATTTTTTCAGTTCTCTTTGCTTTTAAAATGTTTAATTTTCATGTCTGTCCACAACCATTTTCTAATATGTAATATGTTAGTTATAGTGTATAGCTCTGGGAAGAGCAAACTTTTTTTTATCTTTCATGACAACCCCCAACTCTAGTTGTTTTGATAGAATGGGTGGGTGGCCTCATAGTTTAAGGCCCCCTTAGCACGATTTTGATGCTCTATACACTTTTTCTCTGTTAATATGAATTTCTATTGTTGCTTACAGAAAAAATATGAACATTTATTTGTTTAATTTCTAAGTAACATGGCACTAATCTAGTACACATTTATCAATAACAAGGTTATATTTAATGGTTTACTTAATCACGATCAACAGTTAAATAGTACAACTTTCCAAAGTTTATGTTTATCAACGACACTTCATATTGACGACACTTATCTTAATTGATCATTACATTGTTTATCTAAAATTTATGAATAACTTAATTGACTTGTTTTACACATATTCATTGACTTAACATTCATTATATGAATTTGATCAATGCGATAATTAACATATCTACCTACTACAACTTATACAATTATTCAACATGTTAAGTATTTGTATATTGATACTAGTGTACATGTGTGGCCAACGTATGAATAGGTCAGAAATGTACTATAAGAAAACATCATCTCGCCTATGCATACCTACTAACAAATAATAATAATCATCCATGTAAGTAGAACACACATAAATATAACACAATTATTTTAGCATCCCTAGTTATTTTAACAGTCAACCCTTTAAGATTTAATATCGTTATCTTTGTGTTTACATTAGTTTAATCAATAAAGTACAACGAATGGTACCTACTACCACTAATTCAATATCAAGGAATACCCAACCTTCAATAGTACTAACTAACATATCCTCCCATCCTAACCTACGTCTGCATCCTCCCTATCCTTCCTCTGCTAGTACAAAAGTGGATGTCAGCTATATTGACCTGGACACATAGAACCTGAGAGTGGTAGCGTCATCTAACTAGCGGACCTATCCTCTCCTAGCAGGAATTCGACCATCGTCGTCATAACAAATTAAGGAGCGTGTCTTAGCACATCCCTCCCACGACCTTGGGTATCATAGAAACATAGGGTGGAACATCCATCCATCCTCTCAACCTCCTGGGTCTATACTTGGTACAAATTGTACTATGCTGCTATCAAGATTATTGGTTTTTGTCATCGTATCATCAACTTTGGTAAACAAGGCTCTCTACAAAATAGGTACTATACCGCACTTCATATCCAGTATCTGACTATTACATAGCCCCCGTGTCCTGCGAATTAGTACTTTGAACCATACATTTATAACAAATATTTCCATTCGATCATTAACTGATCCATATTATCAACATCATTTCATTTCATCACATAAAATCATTAAAATCGATCATATCATAGGTTGGAATCCATGTACCACGTCATATATATCACATTTCATCAAGGATGACATTTAAACATAAATTGTCAGTATGAAAGAAAGGAATCTCATGATAACTACAACATCATAATCGTATAACATAATATCATCACGAGAATAATAACATCATAATCGTCATAATCATGATATCGACATAAGCATGGTAACATCATACACATTGTTGGGGCGCGCACCTCAACGGTCCTTAAGATGGGTGACTCCGCGGGTTTTGACTCAAAATAGTCTTAGGGGTGTCGGGGGTTGAGTCAAAGTCCTCTATTGTAATAAACCCACGGCTTAAGACCAGGGTTTAGGGTTTTGGGGTGCCCATGGTTTGAATCCATGTTTTTGTAAATAGTGCGATATAAATAGGCACTTGGGTAAATAAGAAAGGTTAGGCTTTTTGATGTAAAGAAAGAAAGGCAAAGCTAAGGCTAATTATGTAAGGAAAGGTTAAGTCCCGGCTGTGTGCATGGATGACCTCTGCAGCTGTGTGCGCAGAGGGTTTTTGTAAGAAGATTAAGGAAAGATCTGCAGCTGTGTGCACAGAGGCTTGCTGCTGTGTGCGCAGCTTTTAAGGATTGAAGGGATCTGCAGCTGAGTGCGCAGATCAAACTGTGGTTTTGTAGCAAGTTGAATAAAACACAGTTTGTGGACGTAACCCCTACACTGGGGGTGAACCATGTTATATCCGGTGTTGTGGTTTCTTGTGTTGTTTCTCTTTCTGTTGTCTTTTATGCATTAATAACTGTATACATTTGATAACTTAGATCACTGCTAATAACACGCTTTGCTATGAATTCCCTGTAGTTGGTTAAGCAAGTCACGGTTGTTTATCTATCTGCAAAGTTGTATATGAGTGAATGACACAACTGTGTAATTGTTGATTAATAAGTTTATTAAAGGCTAAGGTACAGTAATATCCCTCTCTGCTTGCAGAAACCTGATTCTGCGGCACCCCATAGCTGTTCCGGGTGAGACTGCAACCTGCGCGCAGGTTGTTGCGGAAAGGGCCAACACTGTGGGTCTTTTGTTGGTGCAACATAAAAGGATTAAACCCGGGTCTGCCCTATTGCCCAACAAATTGGTTCCGTTGCCGGTTGAACTCAGTATCTGCTCAAGAGGGGTTTACGTCGTACCTCGAGGGCTATGTTCTGGAGGCCCTCTGTGACGAAAATTGGTGATTGGTTTGCCGAGACTTGTCTGCAATTCGCGCAATAAGAGAACACAAATCCGCGTTGTAGCGCACGTGACTTTTTACAAAGGTATGTTTTTTGTGATGCTTATGAAATTTTCTTTGGTAGTATCCACATAGAGTTGCACCAGTGGTTGTCTAGAATAACAGAGAGAAGGACAAACTTCCAAGCTCGTCGGGTTCCCACGTGGACCCCCACAAGGGTCAATCTTGTGCAACACGTGAACAACGAGGTATCCCGCGCTGTTGATTTCTGGATGACGCGAACATTGGAAGCCTTCGTGACAGAGTTTGCCATTGACTCAAGTACCTCCTTTAGCGAAGCTGAACGACAGTTCTTCAAAGGCCCCTGTGGTAAGTTTTTGAATTCATTAAGCTTGAGGATTAAAATACTATTGGCTGAAAAGGGTATATTGTTGTTTGAATCAGACTGCTAGCTTAGTAGTACTAACATATGTTTGCAAGTGATAATACCTTCGATGAGCAAAGTGGTTTGCTGCGAAGTGGAAAAAGGTACAAAAGAGATTTTGACTCCTATTCCTTAGGACAGGCTACCGCGTCTTTCCCTGTCAATCCTGACAAGTCAGACTCTGACGAAAACCCTTCGGTTGGCAACCCTCCGGTCACCCCGCAGCGAAGCTCTGTTACCCCTGAAATTCCATCGCAGTCTGACAGTCAACCAAGTCCAAGTATTCTGGCCACAAGTCAATCTGCCCCTGTAAACCCCCCCCCATCGACATCTTGTCCCTCTCCCAGCCCTCCTAGAACCCCCATGGCCCACCTAGTTGATGACATTAAGCTCCCCATCTTCAAAGGCACGGGATCAGAGGACCCAGAACAGTTCTGGTTTTTATGTGAAGCAGTATGGAATGCGAAGAAAATTACAGACCCGGATGTGAGAGCCGCGCAGCTCATTACTTCTTTCCGGGACCGGGATTTGACCTGGTTCATGAAATTCTCCAGTACTCAGAGCCCTACGTTAGATGAGATTAAGGCAGCCATAACCAAAGAATTTAAGAAGCCTAAATCGAAATCGCAGAGCATCACTGAACTCAAAGAGATTCAACAGCGGCGTGGCGAATCAGTGTGGGACTTTGACCAGAGATTCAAAGTTCTACTGGACCAAGTCATATTTACCATTAGTCCTGTGCAGCACAAGGAATGGTTTATTGCAGCATTATTACCACATATCAGAACCCCCCTCATGCAACAGAAGGTTGTTGACCAGCAAGAGGCTCTGGAAATCGCAATGAAGCTAGAGACTGCTCCCGTCGGAGATGATTCTAGTATTGCTCAAATCCAAGCACAGCTAGCAGCGATGGCCCTGGAACTTCGCGAGATGAAGAAGGGGAAATTCGATCGCGGAGAGGTTTGGTGTACGCAATGTCGAACCGAAGGTCACGACAAAAAACGGTGCCCTCTGGCAAGCAAGTACCTGCATATAGGTGCGCCGAACCCATTTCCACCACAAGTCCTATATTGTGAGCTCTGCAGAACGACAGGTTAGCACCAGCCCGAGGACTGTTACCTGCTGCAAAGGTATGGACAAGGACCTGAGAACCCCTACTGTAATTTCTGCAAGTCTGTAGGTCATAATGAGGATGAGTATCGCACCTATGACGCCTACCGGGTGCACAATGACGGCCTAAGTAATGATAGCTACAGTTACCGGGGGGGGGTGCCTCCGGTAGAGGTTCTTCTGGCGGCCGTGGTGGTATGGACGGAAGAGGCCGAGGCCAGTTGGTGTGTTACAATTGTAACCAAGCTGGGCATTTGGCTCGCGACTGTTGGAACCCCACTACGACATGTCGGTACTGCCGCGCGGTCGATCATGTGATTGAGCAGTGCCCGCAGCTCATAGCTAAGATTCAGGCACGACAGAGTACCCCTACGCCGAACATCCAGATGATTTCAGTTGAGCCCAGACCTGCCGCAACCGTCAATGTTGTCACACGGAGTGGAGCTACGACACAACCCTAGAATACAGAAAAACATCCTGTCGACGCTTGGGTTCGTAAGGCTCCTGCGAAAATCCCCGCATTTGATATCACAAGAGAAAGAGAGACATTTATGGAAGTCAAGAAAGATTTTGCTGGCCCTAGTTCATCCGTTGCACCTGCGCAACCACAACAACTACCTTCGTGGCCCCAGAAAGCCCCGCTGGATAACGTAAGTACCCTATCCTCCTTTTTACAGAGTTGCCTCAAACTTTTAAGAGATCATGATGCTCTGACTGAGTTGCAGAAAGTCATTGCTTCCTGCGGACCTCAGCAAAGTTCTGGTTAGGACAAAACTGTTCATAGAGTCAGCAGAACCGGCAGGGAAATGAGATTGAATGCTCAGATAGGAGCATATGATATGACTGATGTTATCTTGGACTTAGGGTCCGACGTAAATGTGTTAACTAAACAAACCTGGGAACAAATGGGAAAACCCACCCTCGCCTGGTCCCCTATCCAGCTGAGATTAGCCAACCAACAAAGGATCGTGCCTCTAGGAAGATTCCTGAGTGTCCAAATAGATATTGCCAGGGTCAGTACTGTCGTGGACTTCGAAGTAATTGAGATTATTGATGACAGCAATCCCTACCTGGCCTTGTTAGGAATTGAATGGGCCATGGAAAATGCTGCAGTTATTAACCTAAAGAAGAGACAGATGATCTTCGAAGGGAGAGACTTGAGGGTCATCCTACCCCTGGATCCCTCACAAGGGGAACGGTATACAGAACCACTACGGGACGAGGTTCAGAATGCTTCGGAGACCATCTACAATATTACCACGCAGGAAGAAGCTTCTGAGGACCCTCTTGCTGTGGGTTGGGAGTCTGGCAGCTCCTGTATGATCGAATCTGAGGACAACTTAGAAAGCTGGCAGAACCAATTATATGAGCTCCATGGGCACAGAAGTACCAGCCCTACTCAATCCCTCAGATGGTTCAGTTCACAACCAAGCGCTCTACCTACTTTTGATGGTTCGACAGACCCTGACCCGTTTATCGTACAATTCTCCGGCCAGATACCTGAGTCACAAAAAATGACCTCTCTGGAGTCAGCACTCAGAGTCACAGCAGCTAGATGGTGGAATAGCCATAAGCCGCAGATTCCTAGCTGGGAAGACTGTCAGAGGCTCCTTCGCCTGAGATTTAAGGACCAGCCTGAGGAGGTGCGAAGCAAGTTTGATGGAAAATCTAGTCCCCAAGAACATTTGGCAAAATGCTATGAGGCGTGGAAGTATGTACCTCAGGACGAATGGGCACATAGATTCATCCATACACTAGACCCAATAGCTAAGAACTGGTACGAGGACGCTGAGCTCCGCCTAGATACTGTAAGTTGGGACTGTCTTGCCCATAGTTTTATACATACTTTTTCTACTAATGATGTCTGCCCAGCTCTAGATGCATCTATCAGGATACTCCATACCAAGGTCTTTGATGACCGAGAACTCGTAGAACATCGACCTGATTGGACAGCGCAGGAAGCCCACGCCGTAGAATGTTACAACTTCGCCATTGAGGAGGATGAGGACCCGCGCAATATCACTATCCCTGAGTCAGAAGGATGCTGCGATGTGTTTGGACCAGCAGTCGAAGCCCCGGAAGTGACTCAGCCCCTAAAGACGTGCATAGTCAACATTGGATCCGAAGAACAGCCTAAGTTGGCTACCATTGGCGACTATTGGGATGATGAGATGGTCAGCAAGGTAACCCAACTCCTCCACGAGTATCAGGACCCCTTTCCGATGAAGTTCTCTGAAATGAAGGGTATCCTGGGTGATATCGGCGTCATGAAGATCCCTTTGAAACCTGATGTGAAGCCTGTGAAGCAACGTCCTTATAGATTGAATCTGAAGTATAAAGAAAAGGTTAAGGTGGAGCTAGAGAAGATGCTTGCTGCAGGAATAATCGAGCCGGTTGAGGAATCTGAGTGGCTCAGCCCTATGGTGGTGCAGGAGAAGAAGACTAAGGGAGAAATCCGAATCTGCGTCAACCTAAGGAAATTAAATGATGCCTGTCTGCATGATCCCTTTCCTACCCCCTTTACAGATGAAGTACTCAACAATGTTGGAGGTCAAGAAGTCTACTCTTTTACTGATGGGTTTTCTGGCTACCATCAGATCCGAATTGCTCCAGAAGACCGACATAAGACAACATTTGCTACTGAAATGGGATCCTTTCAGTATACTGTCATGCCCTTTGGGCTGAAGAATGCACCTGCTATATTTTCTAGAGTCGTCATCTCTGCGTTTAAGGAATATATACATAAATTCTTAGAAGTTTATTTTGATGATTGGACTATTTTTGGGCTAGTAAAAGACCATCTCACTAGTTTGAGACTTATGTTGAACAAGTGTAGACAGCACCAGATTGCCTTGAATCTAAAAAAGTGTATCTTTTGTGCCCCTTTTGGAATTCTGCTTGGTCACGTTGTCTGTAAGCAGGGATTGATGATGGATCCTGCGAAGATAGCTATCATTGTAAACCTGCCACCCCCAAAGTCCATCAAACAGCTTCGCACGACACTCGGTCACACTGGTTACTACAGGAAATTCATCCAAGGATATGCTCAGATTACTGCTCCGATGGAAAGGCAGCTGAAGAAAGATATTAAGTTCGAATGGACACCGGAGTGCCAAGCAAGCCTAGATATTTTGAAGCAAAAGATGGTCACTGCCCCTATTCTAGTATTTCCTGACTGGAACAAAGAGTTTCATGTGCACGTCGACGCATCCTCCATTGCTTTGGGGGTGGTATTGGCTCAACCAGGCGCAGGTCAGATCGACCACCCTATTTCTTTTGCCAGTAGAAAATTATCCACCGCAGAGAAAAATTATACTACAACAGAGCGGGAAGGCCTCGCCATGGTGTATGCACTACAGAAGTTTCGGCATTATCTGTTAGGCTCTCACTTTAAGATGTTTATCGATCATTCTGCTTTGAAATATTTGGTTAACAAGCCTGTGCTAGGAGGAAGAATATGTAGATGGTTGATTTTGTTCCAAGAATATGATTTTGAAATCATAGTTAAGCCAGGGAGACTGAACCTAGGACCTGACCACTTGTCGAGGCTCGAGTCGGGCGAAGAACCCACCAGTTTGGATGAGGGCCTCCCTGACACGCAGTTGTTTGCCATCCAGATAGTCGATGAATACTTCTAGGATATTTCTCAGTATTTGTCTACAGGGTTTCCACCTGCTGAAATGACAACACAACAGAAGAAGCAGCTGGTAGTGCAAGCAGCGGACTTCACCTTAATAGCAGGCCAGCTGTACAAGATGGGACCAGATGAAATACTGCGCAGGTGTGTCTTGGAGCATGAAATGCCACTGATTCTGGTCGAGGCCCATTCTGGCGCAGCAGGAGGTCATTATGCAGGGAAAGCTACCGCACAGAAGATTCTGACAGCTGGCTTATGGTGGCCCACAGTTCACAAGGATGCAAGAAAATATTGCCACAGCTGTGACGTCTGTCAGAGGACAGGAAAACCCTCCAGGCGGGATGAAATGCCCCTAGTTCCGTAGGTAACCTTACAAGCTTTTGACAAATGGGCTATTGAATTTGTCAGCCCTATCAACCCCCCTGCGAAGAGGTCCGACGCGAGATATATTATTACAGCAACGGACTACCTTACCCGTTGGGCTGAAGCCCAACCAGTCAAGAACTGTAGCGCTGCTACAGCTGCGCAATTCATCTTCGAGCACATCTTGTCCAGGTTTGGGTGTCCTCGCGTCCTTATGAGTGATCAAGGATCACATTTCTTAAATAAAACTATTGAAGTACTAACTGAAGAATTTCAAGTCTATCATCATAAAAGTACAGCCTATCATCCACAAGCAAATGGGACTGTCGAAGCTTTTAATAAGATCCTTGAGCATGCTTTGACAAAGATTTGTAATGCTAACAGAAATGATTGGGACCTTCGAATTCCAGCAGTGCTATGGGCTTACAGAACTACTTGCAAAAAGTTGACAGGCCATACACCTTTCCGACTGGTTTATGGGTAAGAAGCCGTCATGCCCATGGAATACATTGTTCCCAGCCTCAGAATATCTGCTTTCACCGAGATGGATGACCCATCCATAATGACAGAGAGACTGAAATAGATATTAGAACTCGAAGAAGATAGATTTATTGCAGGTTTCCAGCAACAGGTGCAGAAAGCTCGAGAAAAAGCGTGGCATGACAGACACATCAAGAAGAAACAATTCCAGCAGGGTGATCTTGTGCTCCTCTATGACAGCAAATTCATGAAGTTCCCAGGAAAGTTCAAGACACATTGGAAGGGACCATATACAGTACAGAAAGTTACTGATGGGGGCGCAGTCCAGCTCGCTAAGTTCAATGGAGAACTTTTCCCTTCTATGATAAATGGGAGTCGTCTAAAAAAGTACAGGGACAGGCCAGGTACTCAGATTCGGAGGTAGCACCAAGAAAGAAAAGTCTACGTACCCAGAATAGCTGAAATTGGGTACTGGACCATAAGAGAAGCTGCTCGTAACACTAGGGAATGTCGCAGTCTGAAGGATGAAGTATGGAAAGTCGAAGGTTGGTCAGGGGTCGCAGGGTCATACTGTGTCGAAGTGGAAGGTGGTCATTGTGTCGTAGGTTCCAACTGTGTCGCAGTGTAGAATGTGATGGATGGGACAAAAGGAAATTGGCGGCAGCGGCACGTGAGCTACTCTCAATACCTGTAATTATGAGATTTTGGGAAAATCTGAGGCCGAGTGTGGCGAGATTCTTGGCATTCAAGCAGATTTGGTGTCATTAATACACTATGCCGACAGTTCTTGTAACGGAATTCTATAAGTAAGCTACATTGGCTTGTGAAATTTTCCTCGAAGCACTTCTTGGAGTTTGCTCGACTGGAGCCATGTCAAACAATCATGAAGTCCAGGAGCTAGTACGAGAATTCAGAGAGAGAGGTCTGCAGAACCTTTTGAGTAATCCGCCAGTACAAACGTATTCGACTTAGGTACACCGGCAGGCAGAAGTTCGCTCTAAATCAGGCGAAGGCAGGCACAAATTCGCTCTAACATGGAGCAACAAAGGCCATAAGACCTCGCCAAACGACTCTGGGGAGCCCCGCCCTGAAATCTTCCGGCATAGCAGAACCATGGCAGCTGTGTGTCTTATGCAGCGTGACACGCAATTCCAGGGGACCCCAAGCTGTGGATGGTTAAGTGTCGCCAACCCGAAAAAAGGATGGGGGTGTAGATGGATCCACAAGGCCTTGCTCAGCATAAATATCAAAAAGGAAAGAAGCAGGCAACTGACAACCAGCAGGAAGGACTCCAGGAACCAGCGCACAATGTCTTCACCAAGCAAATTTTACCACCAGCCGAGCAGATAAGTGCCCCGGGACGAGACACTGGTGAGTCTTAGGGGCCTGTTGGGGCGCGCACCTCAACGGTCCTTAAGATGGGTGACTCCGCGGGTTTTGACTCAAAATAGTCTTAGGGGTGTCGGGGGTTGAGTCAAAGTCCTCTATTGTAATAAACCCGCGGCTTTAGACCAGGGTTTAGGGTTTTGGGGTGCCCATGGTTTGAATCCATGTTTTTGTAAATAGTGCGATATAAATAGGCACTTGGGTAAATAAGAAAGGTTAGGCTTTTTGATGTAAAGAAAGAAAGGCGAAGCTAAGGCTGATTATGTAAGGAAAGGTTAAGTCCCAGCTGTGTGCGTGGATGACCTCTGCAGCTGTGTGCGCAGAGGGTTTTTGTAAGAAGATTAAGGAAAGATCTGCAGCTGTGTGCGCAGAGGGTTTTTGTAAGAAGATTAAGGAAAGATCTGCAGCTGTGTGCGCAGAGGCCTGCTGCTGTGTGTGCGGCTTTTAAGGACTGAAGGGATCTGCAGTTGAGTGTGCAGATCAAACTGTGGTTTTGTAGCAAGTTGAATAAAACACAGTTTGTGGACGTAACCCCTACACTGGGGGTGAACCACGTTATATCCGGTGTTGTGGTTTCTTGTGTTGTTTCTCTTTCTGTTGTCTTTTATGCATTAATAACTGTATACATTTGATAACTTAGATCACTGCTAATAACACGCTTTGCTGTGAATTCCCTGTAGTGGGTTAAGCAAGTCACGGTTGTTTATCTATCTACGAAGTTGTATATGAGTGAATGACACAGCTGTGTAATTGTTGATTAATAAGTTTATTAAAGGCTAAGGTACAGTAATATCCCTCTCTGCTTGCAGAAACCTGATTCTGCGGCACCCCATAGCTGTTTCGGGTGAGACTGCAACCTGCGTGCAGGTTGTTGCGGAAAGGGCCAACACTGTGGGTCTTTTGTTGGTGTTACATAAAAGGATTAAACCTGGGTCTGCCCTATTGCCCAACACACATAGCAGCAACATATAATCAGGTCCAACGTACTGAAAATATAGTTTACTCAGTCTAGATGAGTCCAACAGATAATAAGCAGATAAAGTGCAGTAGTCTGACTGATAAAATATGTTTAATCAAAATACGGGGCATTACACTTACAATATCTTAATTTTATTTTAACCTTTAAATTTTTATCGCATCATAACTTCTCTTTAAATGTTGAAGTACTAATATTTTTGTTATTATCTATATTTTGCGAAGTGATATTTTCATTGATTCCCAATGTTTTAGCCAAGACATGACATCTTTATGCCAACCCACTTTAACCTCGATGGTCTTGACAAGATTTTAAAGCAATATTAAAAGGCCTCCGATATCTCATTTTAATTCTGATGGTATTAATAAACTAAGTAGTTTGTTTATTCTAGGTTTTGGGCTTTTCAACGGTTTTAGTTCAAATTTTTGGGTAAAATCCAAATCTAGTTGAGTTTAAATTGTGTTTTTGAATGCATAAATGGATTCAACACCCTCGAATACCCATATGACAATCATATTGTGCAATTTCCACAAGTAATATATTTAACTCTAATATTTTTTTTAAGATTTCCAACCGAAGTTTGAATAAAACAAACTGAAAAATATACCCGAATTTAAAAAAAATAAATTAGAATATTTAAACTACTCCTTAAAAACTTATTTATTATTGTTAATTAAAGAAATGAATTTCATTATTAATAATAAATAAAATATTTTTATCTTATTTGTGATGATTTAAAAATAAAATAACTAAATTATATAAAAAATAATCTTATTAATTGATTTCCATTCAAATTAATAAAATAAACAACAAAATATATGAATGTTTTTTTCATTCAAGCTAAAAATAAAAATAAAACAAAATATCTTAGTTTTTTTCAAGCAAACAAAAGTTGTACTTTTGCAATTCATGAGAATAAAAAAGTACAATATCAAAAGTTGTCACATAGTTCAAGCAAATCCCGACCACCATCATAAAAGTTCTGCTCGAATATAACTAGCTATGGCCAAAATTGGATGCAAGTTTAGAAAATCCAAAATGAAGACATCTTTCAAAATGATCCCTAAAATAAGACAAGATAATAAGAAGCATAAAAACTAAAATAGCTTCTCAACAAAGTCTAGAGAAAACATGAAATGAACCACTATTTGCCACAATTTCCTCCATAAATTATTTTGAAAGAAGAACCCCTTTTTCCCCACACAAGGCTTCCTTGGAAAGATACTCTGTCACAAAATTCGGATCCTTTGTATATGTGTTCAATATTCAAAGGATGAGAGGAGGCCCACAACAATTTTATCCACTTGCACCATTGACGAAGAGAAAGAACATGTAGAGAGCCCATCTTTTTGGCCCAATTCACAATGACCAACAAGTTTTCAAAAACATTCATTGTATCAATGCGCAAAGTAGAGGCAAACTTGACCAGACACCAAAGAACTTTGTGTTTGTACCTTTACCACAATTCAATTTTATTTTGAATTGGTGCTCATCATTGATTTTCAAATATATCTTAATTTTTTTATTATAAATATAATGCTTTTTAAAATTTAAGATAATTAAAAGATATATAAAACAAATAGATAACTGTGTTGAGAATGCTTTAAAGTTGAGTATGATATAAATGTTATAACATGAAGTTTTACATATATTGACAATTTTTTTAATGTTAAACAAAAATAAATATAAAGTTGTTCATAATTAAGTTAAAATATATATATTAAATTTGAGAAATATAAATATTAACTTAGATTTATCTTAGCTTCAAATTTATAAAGTGTGAGGAATATATCCTTTAAGATACTAACCCTTGTTAGAATGTAAAACTAGAGGATTTGAACTCCATCCGTTTTTAATCAATTCAAAGTTAAGATTTAGGTTAGTTTAATCTAAGATTACTACGGGCTTGATATCAAATTCACTACTTCCCTTGAATACCCTTATTACATATAGATTGTTCAATCTCAACAATTAATATATTTAATTCCCAGACATCTTATAAATTTTTATTTAAATTTTTGAAAAAAATAATAAAAAATAATTACTAAAAATATTCAAATTTCACATATTTGGATTATCACTATACACATTCTCTTTAAACTCCTCTACAAGTTTAAAATGATTCAAAATTAAACATCACTAAAATTTTACTTTTAAATAAATAGTTGTTTTTCTTGTGAATGTTTTTTTTTTACTGGGAAAACAGAGATTCATGTTATTCAAAATTAAACATCACAACATTTTTTTTAAACAAATAGTTGTTTTTCTTGTGAATTTATTTTGTGTGTGTGGAAAATACAGATTCTTGCTATTCAAGATTATTAGGGAATTCTCGATTATATAATATGTCATACAATGAGATTTGAATTTAGATGGAGAGTATAACAACATTCCTCCCAACCACTCAATTTACACTGAATTGACATTTTTAATGAATAAACATAAAAATTTAAAAGAAAAAAATATTTAGTCATAAATTAGGTAAGAGATTGGAATAAGATATCTTGTATCATGATTGATGAGTTAGGTGAAGAATAAATTTGGCCACCAAATATCTTAATAATGTGAATGAATAAATTTGGCCACAATGATAAATGGTCCTATCCTTCATTTAAGTTATTATTATTTTAATGTTATATTTATATATTTTAATCATATAAATAAATTTGGCTATATTTTAATCATGTGAATATATTTGGCGAGTAAATGTTTAATGACAAATATTTATTCATATAAAAAAAATAAATAAAATTATTATTTAAAAACATGTGAATTATATATATATCTATCACGATTCACAAGTGTAAATATCTCTTTGTTTAAAGCATCTGCCCAAATAAACCCATTGGGTTATTGTAGGCCCACACTTAGAAAAAGACTTTTATAAATATATATTTATATATATAAATGTTATTTTTTTATGAAAAATATCTATACTTTATTGATATATAAATAAAGTAGTTCAACAGAAAAACACAAAAGTGTATTAATGGAGTAGAACTCCAAAGAAAAAGAGCAAAACCAAAAAATAGAGAGGCCCAAAAACAAACCAACCACAAAGTTACTACCCATAGGACAAAAGAGCTGGTCCCATATATATAAGCGTTAGAAGAAACTGTTTTAAAAAACTTTATTTTAATACGAAAATAAATATTTGGACATATTATATTTTGTACTAATACTTTGAATAGGATAATAAATATTTAGAGGTATTATATTTTATAGTTATATTAAGGTTTTATAATTTTTTAAGATGTAGTTTAAATATATTTTAGGTTTTTAACCTAAAGTATTTTTTCATTTTGTTTTTGAAAATTATTAAAAAAAAATTAGAATTATATATATTAGTTATGAAAATTATATAATCTAGGTGCTATAAAAGTATTTGAAGGTACTTAATTTATTTATCCATTCAAAAATACAATTTGAATACTTTCAAATTTAGACTTTACTAAAAATTTATAAGATTCCAACCAAAAAGTTAAAAAATGTAGAATAAATTTACTACTCATTTTTTAAAATGTTTTATATAAATATTAATATATTATAATTTTATATTAAAGTAAGTTTACACATGTCGTGATTATTGTGTTAATATAAAAGTTAATTAAGTGTAAAATTAATACTTTATTTTTTATTTTTACAGAAACGGTTATGGTTTATATTAAGGAAACAGTGGAAAACCCATTGGCACAATTATAGTGAAGGAACCCATTCAAGAATCTTGAAAAATAGATAGAGTGTCTTGGATGCCTACTTCTTCTAAATCTAAAAGTCTGCTTATCCAGCTTGACAAAATTCCCTAGCCTAGAGCCTCCAAAATCCATCTATCACCGTATCAAAGACAAAAATGATACAAAAAACAGAGGAAATCAAAATTATCATGAACCCGGGATCTAGCAACATCTGGAATTTGAAGGACCTAGAGTTGGATTGATAGGAGCTGGGGGGTCTTTGCGAGCAACCCTCCTCTCCACTAGAAGTGCGTTGACCTACAACTCCAATCTTCCAAACCGAGCTTCCATAGCTACAAATTGAGCCCGAATAACTTGTTCTGAGTGTCTGATGGTATTTGCAAAGTATTCATGAAGCTGAGTCATGTCCTCTTCCACCAATTCAAAACATCGCCCACCTGTTGTATCAAGGTGTTGAGAGAACCTCTTCTGGTTGTGTATCCTCCTTCGAAGCTCCTGCACTTCAATTTTAAGTTGCTGAATTGGGTCCTCACATGGAGCAACGAAAGCAGAGCTGGATGCCATGATAAGAGTTGGAGAAATTCGCACACAGAACCGGGTGGCCAGAGAGTTTCTTTCCACCAGAAGCTTGAGTTTCAAATGTCTAAATGTTGAAGACCGATGAAAAAAAAACCAAATAAACCACCTTCTCTGAAATCCACGCAAGGTGTCCTTCCCTTTCCATATATGGTTCCTATCCTTCGCATGCTTAGGCAGATGGAGGAGAGTACACCCTTGGGGTGAGCTCCTCAGGCTGAGCTCGTCGCACTCTTGGAGAACCGATGCCATTATTGAAGTACACCTTCCCGGACGAAGCATTAACCTTATAATGATCTCCTGCATGTGGCTGCATGCCTTCCTTAAATTTCGTCCCCCCAAAAGCGCCCATGTCATTATTGAGGCATGCATCGAGCCCCTTAGCACATGGACCAGGGTCTTATGGTATACAAAAGTGATAAGGTCTCCATTTGGATCAAGGGTCCCTTTGCTTAAGGGAACACCAACGTTTGCTGCCTGGTCGACTTTCCCATTTAAACCTTGGAGGATATGAAAGAACTGGATCCAACGAAATGAAGGGAGTAGAGTCTAGATTTTCCTAATTATTTGTCGAAGCCTCACATTCGACGGAAGTTTGCGATTGATTAGAGCTTGGATAATCAATCTTGAGTCCCTACATATGTTAATCTTATGGATACCTTGCACTAAGGCTTGAAAAAGACCTTGCCAGAAAGCCAAAGCTTCGACAAGATTATTGGTGTCAACTCCAATTCCCCAAGAGAATGAGAATTCCTGCTTATCTTCGGGATCAAAGAGGACCCCTTCCCCTCTTACTATCCCTGAGTATAAATATTATTATTATTATTGTGATAATGATGTATTGTGTAACATTAAATAATAAATGATAAATAATTATACTTGGAAATAATTTATGATTTTTAATTTTCTTATTTCAATTAAAAAACTAATAAATACTTGATTATGAAATAATTAATTTAATTTTTCTTTTTCTTTAATAAGTAATGGAATCTCTTTTCATTTTTTTAAAACATTTTCATATTTTTCACAAACAATATAAATTATATATATATAATGTTAAACAATAATAGAAAATTATAACATTATAATATTAAAAAATGATAAAAAATTAGAACATTATAATACAACCTAATATATATATTACAAATCAATTTTACAACACTATTTTAATGAAAGGTCACTTTTATCATTTTAAAGAAATAAAAAACATTATGTTTTATTTACAAATAAACAAAATAAATTTAACAATTTATAAATACTAAATTGATATATCATAATTTTTGTTTGTTACATACATTTATATTCTTAACCTATTTAAATATATAAACACCATCTCCTTTACCTAGACTACGTGGTGAAATTCTGGTAAAATATGTGGTGAAATTGCTTTTAAATAAATGATTAGAATTTGGTATTATGCTATAAGTTGAAGCTTGCTAAGATACTTTTTGGATAGAGTTTTTACTTTAAAAAATGTGATTTAAAAGAATCAAAAGAAATTAAGTTGTTATTCAAAGCAATTTAGTAAAGAATGATTTAACAAAATGATCATATTAAATTCCTCACTCAATTTAGTTTGAAAAAAAAATAATAAAAACCATATATTATAAATTGTCTTTTATTTTTAAATTATAAATAAAGTTATTTTTCTTCATTTAAATATATAAACTTGAGACATTTTATCTACACTTAGTTAGTTTTAAAGTATAATTTATTTTTCAATCATATTGCTTTTTTTAATAATATTTTTCTTTGTTGATTTATTGGTATTGCACTTTCATGAAGTTGATTCTAATATGTCCTAATGGTTAAGAGCATGTGTTTCCTCTTAAGAGGTCACATGTTCAAATCCAGAGGGGGTAGTGTATGTACACCTCTGTACACCAATTTGGTGTATCGCTTGGCGGTGACCTTAAAAATAGATTATTATTATTATTATTATTATTATTATTATAACTTTCAAATATACTCATGCTACTATAATCTCCAAATATACCCATGCTACCCAAGTGTGACACACAAAACTAATCGAGGATTTTTTTTCACCATAAAAAAATATATTACGAACATAGATCCATCATAAACTTGGATCTAAAAAGCACAGAGAGGGATCCAATTTCTTTAGGCTCAAATATTTTGATCCCTTTGTAAATCTGGGTTTAACATGGATCTTTTAATTATTTTTTATTTAGTTTTATTGATTGGTTTTTTATTATTTGATAAATTAGGTTACATGTTTTTCTCTATATTATTTTTTGTTTACACTATATAGATATATGAATCCACTATATATATATATTATGTTGATTGACATAATGTTTTTTTTAAAAAATTTCGACTAGCATAACCTGACTCACTTGACAGAATCTCCCCCATACTAGACTCTCTGGGTGCAATAATTTTATAAGCAAAAATATAAGATATATACTATAATTTTATAAGCAAAAATATAAGATAGACCTTTCAGCTCCATAACAATTCATACAATAGGCATTTGCTTTTCCTCCCCAAAACATATGAACTAGAAACATCTAAAAAAAACTTTCTATGAGTGGTTTGTTTATTTTTGTGTTTTGGTTTTTCTATCAAAGACATGTTTAAATACTTGATCTTGTTTCTTCTAGAAGAAACATATTAATTATACAATTTTGTTTTGTAGTAGCAAGTCAATAAGGTGGGAATTGAAATGAGTAACCAAATTAGATTTGAACTGATCATACAACATGTATATGAAAAATGTAACATATTTCTATTAATAAAAATATTAAGAATTTAAAAAAATATAAACTATAAACAATTATTGTTTTTTTATACTTTTATATGTATCAAACCTTTACAGTAATAAATAAATTAAAGACTATTAAAACAAAAAGTTTGAAATATAAGTTACAGTTAACCAAACATTTAATACAAAATGTTAAAAATCCCCAAAAAATACACACCTTAAAAACAATTCATAACTTTTATTTTAAAAATAACGAAACAAAAATTATATTTTAAATATTATTATACTTTTTAAACTCAAAAACAAAATCATCTATCGCTATAAATAAAATTTGTCACAAATAAAAAAAATACTTTAAAAATTACAAAATATGAAAATTTGTCACAATTCGAAAATTAAAAAAACAACTTAAAAAAAATACAAAATATGAAAACGATCAATCAGCAACAACAAAAGACATAAAAGAAAAGGTCATCAAAAGTGAGAGACAGATCCAATCTCTACTTTCTTCCACAGCGTCAAATTATCAGTACACCTCCCCTCTATGCGTCCAAAGAGATTCTCAATAAAATTTGAGCATAAATCTTATCTTGACTATCCATATGCAACTCAAAAATCTCCACAATGATCTTCACTCATCAATCATTTTCAAATTCAAATATCAACCCCTGTAGTTTGGCATTTTTGCAATTTTTGCCATTAACTCATCAAATTGAATGAGAGCTATATGCAATCCTTATTTTTCCTCGGAATATGCAAATCCTTATTTTACGATTTTAAGAAATTCAAAATATGGAATTAGGTGGGAGTATCAAACGTCACATGTTTGTGTAGTAGGTACTGGGAAGTTGGAACAGAGTGAGGATAGAGGTTAAGCTCCTCTTATTGGAGATTAGACCCGGAAAAACAGCAAATTGAGCAATTTAAAGATAGCCCAATTACAATTTCGGTTGTACAGTCACATTGCTATGATACCCAGCTAGCATTTGGGAATTCTTCGTTGGTTGTATTGATGGCCTTGAACTCAAGATGCCCTTCATCTGCTCTGGATAAGGGTGTGGGCTTCTGTGAGTTTCCAGTTTTGGGCAAACGAGAGTTTGCAGATTTAGACTTGGGGTCTTCTCTGAAGTTTCGGAAGACTTTGCATTGTAGAGCAGTGACGTGCAGTGATCTATTGCATGCAGTGGGGAATGGAGCAGAATGGCAGAGTGGCCTAGCTATTTTATATAATCAATGGCAGACACAAACAGACGAAGAGAAGCCTTCCTCCTCAGTGGAGTTACAACAGATTGCTGTCAATGGAGATGTGGAATTGAAGCCTACCCAGAAGGATTTTGCCCCTCTAAGAAGTAAGCAGTTCCCAATTTTATTAGTGTAATTTTCCTTTCATGTGTTTTCTGGGTAATACAAATGCTGAAGTTGAGAGATGATTTATATCCAACTTGGATTTTCAACACATTCAGCAGCAAGAATATGGTAAGATCAGGACCCTACCCAAGCAGAGCTCAGGACCAGTACTTTACCTGAGCTCAGGTAAGACCTTTCAGGACCTTGTGCCTCAACTCTTTTGGTGCTTCCAAATCCTCATTATTATTTTCAAATTCTTTCATGCTTGTTTACTAGGGGAGTGCTTCAATCAATAGAAAGAGTTTGGAAGTTGTATTGAACCTAGTTATTGGCACCCATTGTACTCATCTAGATCCTTTTAAATCCCCGGGCCTGTCATAACGACTTAGATAAGCCTTACCGTTAGGGTGATTGAAGCCTCTGGTCCAGGTGGTAAGAACGATCTATAGTTGGTATTGGGATCAGGGTTGTTTATTGGTAGGCTCAACAACTGCATATGGGATGTTTTGTACATCCTACCTGATGGAGTGGCAATACAGCATTGTTAAGGAGGAAATTTAAGTTTGACCACAGATTGTAAACGCATGTTATGCTTAGTTTGCAATTGTACCTGTCACATCGGGCTCGAGGGGGGCAACGTGGGCAATATGATTGTAGGTTCAAGCTGCTAAAGGGAGCGGGGAATGACTGGAGAGTCAAAATCTGTTGCATATATATCAGGATTTCAATGGACGAGGATGTCGATGAAAACAGTGGTTTGATTGATCAGTGGTTTCAAGTCGATCTTATAGGGTTGTCCATAGTTTTTTAAAGCGGTTTCTATGTATTCCTATGCCTATATAAAGACATGTAATGTAGAGTGTAAAGCATGCCCCCATTATTGCAAATATCTTGTGCCTTTCTGGTGTCGCTGTCTTTCTCTCTTTGTTTGCTGCTCACTTTTGCTAGCGTGCTCTTATCAGCAACCCAGGTTTCTAATAGAATATGATACCCTACATTTGTAAACATGTCATGATGCATAATAAATGGGAATGTGCTATATGTTTTTCTAACAGAAAATCTAGATTCTAAATGACCCAGGTTATGTTTCCCAAGCGCAAGCAGGTATTGAGTCCATAAATTGTGTATTGAGTGTGCGCTCTAGTGTAGCTGAACTTGTAACCAAACCAACTTCATGAACACTTTTGTCTACTTATATCCCATGTGCAACCTCTCCAAGTTTTGTTAAAGTTGCAACACTTGTTTCTTGATTGTTGCCCTACATTACTAAATTAAAAGCAGGGTTAAATTTAGAAGTGCATGAATATTTTTAAGGAAAAAACAATTCTGGGTTGGCCTTGGATGGAGGATAATTCTCATCCCTAGCTATCTAATATTGGAACAAACTTTATACAATAAATATGTATTTATATGCGATACAAAATCAATAGAGAGTTCAATTTGAAATTGATCTCGTCTCTTTGTGCATGTATGCTTTGAAAATTTATAATGGCATCAGAGCCAAAGTGTTTCTATGAGCTTGAGAAAGGAGGAGGGGGTTGCAGAATTGATGCAAGAACATCCCTGGTGTATGGCCCATACTGCATCACCCAAAACTCTTTCTATTGTAGTTTTCCAGATTGTTGAATTCTAGTATTTAACAAAGGGCAAGGGATCACAATGTACATACCAGGGCATAATTCTAGGACGCTGTTAGTGATGATGTAAACTCAGTTGAATGGTCAACTATGTTTGTTTAGTGAGGATGTGTTAATCCCTAGTTATGTTTCCACTACTCAAGAGTTAAGAATCAAAGGTAAGTGATGTGTGGACTGAATGGATGGTATAATGATGTGGATGATGATTGGTGAGTGGAATGATTGAAGTGGAAGTGTAGATGTAGACAGTAGAGGTGATGTTATGGTAGTAAATGCAAACATGGATGTAAAGGAATGATGCTTTGAATGTGTAAATAAGGTTGATGTACCTTCGGGTAGAGGCCGATCCTCACTTTGATGGCTGTATTGTATTGTTTGAAGAAGATTAGTGACTCTGAGATGAATGCTGGGTTGTCTTGTTATGGCTTGTTAAACTGTATTTTAAATTTGCTTGATTTGCAATGTTGATTTCTTGGACAAGTTGGAACATTGCATAACTAATCCTTTTGATCCTTGGATGAGTTGGAACACTGCGAAATCGATGCAGAGAGGATGTAGAACATTTGTAAGATTACCTTGGATCAACATTGAATAGTACTGAGTGAATGGGTCTTGTATTCTTGTTCCGCCTTGTAGTTGCCTGCTTGAGGTGGATCCAGGATGGATGGTAGAGGGGCAAGTAGCTAAGGGGTGGAACCACGACTGCTTAGACTCCCAAATGGATGGTTGTCACGCCAATCAAGACAGCCTTCACTTTAGGTTATCCTAGTCCAGGACAACAATGGGGGAGACCCGGATCTGCTCCCGACAGGAGAGATCGGACCTAGACACTAGAAGAAGATCAGATGGGGCTTCAGGGTACTTAAGGTGCAAGGTGAATGGAAACCCTAGCTCTAGGGTTTAGGTACTAGCAATTGGTGGAGGTGATCACTGTCTTGGGAAATGTAACTATGACAGGGTAAACAAGGACAGAGTTGGGACTATCTAGTACCTAGAAATCAGACTCAATGAAAGGTATTTGAGTTATCAGTAAATGTTGGTAAAGGGCAAAGGCTAAGAGCCTAAGGGCAGCGCTAGCTAGGAGATCAGCGCTTTGTGTGCATTGGGCAATGGAGTCAGTAGTAAACCAACGTTTCAGAAAACCCACCTGGGAGACACTTTGATCTACAAACCCAGAAAGTAGTTGGTCTGGAAAAGCTAAGGTACAGGAAACCCAGCTCAATGGATGACTAGCGCTAGGGCTTGGGAGGACAAATCTGCAGTTCCAGGGTCACCGGGAGGCTAATGGCTCAGCGTTGAGGAAGAAAAGAGGTCAAGGAGACCTGATCTACAAGCCCAAATCAGAAATCAGCAGAAAAATCAGATCTAGAAAAGTCAAAATCTGATGATGGGGCTAGGAGGCTGAAAACTGATTTTTCAGATCTAGGGAAAACCGGGAGGAACTAGCACAGCGTTGGGGGTGTTCTGGAATGCTTGGGCCCTGATCTATCAGCCTATCTTGTCAGATTTCAGAAAAAATCACTTCCGGAAAAGTCCAGTTTTCGGTGAGGGCGCTAGGGCAGTTTCAGTCAATTTTTCAGATCTAGGCCAAATGGTCAAGCAGTTGCACAACGTTGGGGTTGATTTAGGCTGTGTGGGACCCGATCTATCCTTCTATGAAGTCAGAATTCAGAAAAACTCAAAACCCTAGCAGGTCAATTTTTCAGTGGGGGGTTATGCAGTTTTATGCTTAAAAATCAGATCTAGGTCAAACTGTGAGGAATTTGACCAGCGGTTCAGTTGATTTGATGAAGCGGAGGCCCAATCTATGAAACCCAGAAATGGCTTGGCAAAAGATCGGACGGTTCCCTGATTTATTGATTTTTAGGTTTTTTAGTGTTTTAGGAGTTTTCAGAAAAAAGTTGAATTTCAGCAAGGTACAATGGAATAAGATCTAAAAAAGAAGAACTTACCTGTTGGATCTTACCTGGAAAAGATTGTAGAAGTCTGTAACAGTGACGATCTTTGCTATCCCGATCAATTCTGGAAGATCCTCGTGATTTCTATGGCATATGCAAGCTCCAAGCCACCAAAGCGCCCCCTACCCTGCATGAGCAAACGTCAACCATATCAGATTTGCACATACAAAATAAAGAAAGTGAATGCTACAAGACAGTAAAATGAAGTAATCATAGATCACAATGAAACTAATGAAAACCCCCTGATCCAAGACGAAGAGAACCGAGCGAGTTGAGGCCCCCCTACAAAAACGCTCCAGCCAAAACGCCCTCCTGTAGACAAAACAATGATAGCCACGAAAAATATAGATCTCACGAGAATTTCCACAATGCTAGGAAGCTGAAGACTAGCTAACCACCATTTGAGCACATCAGATGCAAAGCAGATCTAGAAAAATTTCCACAGAAAAAGTCTTTCTATTATTCAGATCCCAGAGCCAAAGACCCCTTACAAATGAGAAGCTCTCTCCTTTAAATAGAAATGAGAGAACCTCAATCATAACCGAATCCTAACCACTTTCAAAACGAGTGGCTAAGATTAAAAGATGAAATGTTTTAATCAATGGTTGAGATGAGCTCAACATACAATACATGGATCAATATAACCATAATTTATCAAAGTGGACTAACCCACCCCAAAAAGGTAACCCACTCAACAAGAAATAAATGAAAGCACACGGTGGGTCCAAGGAGTGTTTGACTAACTCCCTCTGGGTGCCCCCATGGCATAATAAAATAATATAATAATTTAATTCTTTGACTTTTGTGCCTCCTTGAGGAAATCGTGAGCCTCCTAAAAGAGCTCCAGAAAATAATAAAAATGCCCAAAAAATAGGTGTGGGCCCAATCAGGAGCTGCAACTGCTGGAGAAGGTGTGGAGGACATCACTCTCACATCATTGTGACTCACCCCATGCCATTTCTTTGCCTCAGTAGCCCAAATCGATTTCTTCAATAGCCATTTGATCATTTTTTAATCTGCCTCGGGAAACGTGATTCTGCTAAAACAACTTCCTAGGGTGCTCGAGTTGTCAAATTGAGCCCTCCAAGCTCTCTGGGATGGGGGTACAATGGTACAAACAAGTGGCTGCACCCCCCTTTGCCTATACAACGCCCTAGGAGATCCAACTGAAACATCTCCTTGCTCAAACAAAATAAATTGTGAAGAAAAACTGCATCAGAAAAATAGAATAAGCCTGATCACATCTGTAAGTGCCCGGAACTGGAAATAAACTGTCTCATTGGACTCAGAGAGTCCCAATCCATCACAGGTGTATACTCATACCCCTCATAGGTCTCTGTCTGATCATCAATCATAACCAATAAGCAATATAACCATCTGTGAATAATCAGACACCAATAATAACTCAAAATAGATCAATCTGCTGCAAGTGTTAAGAGGTTAAACCGTGCTCTACAACTCATTCACGTAACAAAATCAACAAGTAGCATTCATTTCACTGGCGGTACATCAACAAATACTTATAAATATCAGGCTTTATTTATTATTACTTAGACTCAAACTTTCAAGACTATACTCACTTCATAGCTGTAGTCATTTTGCTAGTGAAGCGTGAAAGGTGGAAATGACAAGGCTAAGGCAAAGGATGACCTCCTACTCAACATCATGACACTTTGGACAAGGAAAAAAGCAAACTCACTACAACCAATACTGGACAAACATCAACACAAGGAATGGCAGTGCCTCACAGATGGATGAGTTGTTTAGAGAGTGTTTATTCAACTTAGGCATCATGTCTACATCAATTTTGATCCAAGTTCATTAGGATCACATTTCATTCTGTGGCCTTTTGGCCTATATGAACCATTTGGGACTTCACCAGTGCTTAAAAACACAGCTAATCGCAGCTTTCATCCGGGCCATATTTATTTTTAATAAGGTCAACAATCCTTTGATATAACATTTTTTAACCATTGCTTTTTTGGACCTTTTCTAATACTCTTCAAGGAGTATTTTTTTTTAGCATTTCATTGCTCTTGCCCTTTTGGCCTATGTTAAGAAACACAGTTTTACAATTTTCATTTTCCATGGGCGCATATTTAATATTTCAATAAAAGTAGTACATGAGCTTTCAGTTTTAGCCAATAACATCTCAAGTGACTAGGGGGAATTCTGCACAATGCCAAACATCAGGACAACCGACCATAATGATTTAGGCATACTATCCAACTTACCATAGGCAAGTTTTGTCACCAACTCAGAGCCGAGACACAATGTAAACAGGGAGGCTTGTTCAACAAAGGTTCTAGAGGGGAAAAAGGTCCTCCATGCCACAAGTCAAGAAGTTAGTCGGGTTGAAAATTAAATTGGAAGGTAATGGATGGATGAAGACAATGAAATGATGGAGCCAACACTAGCAAGCCAAAACAATGGTGGGAATGACTACCTCTATTCTCCCGAAGGAGGGTAAAACCAATGAGTATAGATCAAGAACTTCAAAGCCAGAGTAAGGACATCAATACATAGTATAATATACAACCAAGTCCATATAAATATGACCGCCAGATCATGATACCACAAGTCAATATATGTCACAAGAATCAATATAAGAGCAATAATAACCACAACACCATATAAAATACTGAGTCATATCCATGCAATATAATCCATTTGAAACACCATATATCCAATGAGAAAGTACTAATATAATACTGGGCATCCACTACTGCTCTGAAATAACATAAATGGCTATATCGGTCCTCAAATCCGAGTGTCCTGAGACTCAGTCCTGGCATGGGAGAGTACAATAATCCACTAATACAAAAATGATCCTTCAGAAATGCTCATTTCAGCATCTCATATGTAAGAGATCTGGCTGAAAAATGTACTGTGTCTGAAAAATAGAATATGGTAGCCTGGCTACTATATATGTGATAACAAGGAGGTTTTCAAACCAAGGCTTGCCTTATATGCCTCAAAGAGATTTTCATCAAGGGAATTCTTATTCTCTTTTTCCTTTTTTCTTTCTTTCTGAGATGGTTTTCATTTCTTTTGCACTGGAGGTAGGGGTTTCCTTATTCACTTCAACTGTGGTAGTCTTCTTCATGATATTCTTGGATGAGGAACTTGTGCTACATGTTGCCACAAAACCTAACATCCTAAAGGCAAGGACTCAAAGGGGTCTAGCCAAGTGCAACTATGGAAATAGAGTAGCTGTCACTTACAACAATATTCATGAATCCATTAAGTTACTTGCAATACAAAACAAGTGAAAGAAAGCAATACAAAATCATTAAGTGATTTGCCAATTTTAAAGAGTGATAAACTTGTTGCAGTAAGTTAGATCAGTAAGTGTTAGATGAATAAGTGAAATGTATCCCATTAACAAATATTGATGAAGGTGATATTGCTATTGTAGTGTATGATCAGTGATAAGTTAATTGTACACAACTAACAATGGAAATAAAGCTTTAAATCATAAAAAAGATTGTGAAGTTGCTAATTTAAGCTTGATAGAAAATTGTGAATTAATTATAAAATGAATCTTATAAATAAAACTCAATAAACCATAAACAAAGTTATTCATTCATTCTAGAAATAAACTAACAATTTAAGGTTGTTATTAACCCAAAAGATGTATTAGCAAGTGAGATTGTGTGGTTAAAGCAGCATAAATTTTACAGCAACTTATAAAAAAAGAATTTATAAACAAAATGCTGAAAATAAAGAAATAGCTAAGTGTTGAAAATAAAAAGGCCATAGAAGTGCTTAGTTATTTGCAAATGCCATTAAACTTCAGAACTGAAATAGTAAGTGAATATACCATGTAAAACAAGTAAAGATCTGAAATAACTTTAGGAAAAAAATTGTTTTTTTAATGTGGTTCACTGCCCCGTAACTTTGACAGAACACACTACATCCACGGGAATAATTCCTAGAGGGCCCACCCGAAGGGGCCTCACCTTGTCGACTTCAGTTTTGGGAGCCTAACCCCAAAGGACCTAGAGAATTGAACCTCCAACCTCAACTACTTCGGTCTTGGACTTGGAAGCACCAACGAACTGAACTACCCCTTGGGGCTAGGAAAAAGTTTGTTTTAGAGTGCAAGTAATGATTTTTTGTAAACAACTCCAAAACAAAATAAAATTTAGTTCATTGAAAGACAAACAAAATTAACCATGGTGAATTGAAAGTAAACCGTTAATCTTATTTTAGCTTTAGATCATAACAAGTAAAGATAACTAGATCATAACAAGTAAAGATAACCATGTAACCATTATAATACATGATTAGTGAATTGAAGTGCAGCCCCAAAAGGGATGATTGATGTGTTCTTCACTTGTTTTTATGTATGAGATCAAATGTTAATTTTCAGATCTTAAAAGGTGCTCAAGAAGAAGTCAATAGTTTATTTTGTTAGTTGAAAATAGAGAGAAAGAGTGTCTTTTGACTTAGTGCCTATAATCTAATGAAAAAGGCATGCGGTTGGTTACGCCTCAAATTGTCTACAGTGCGTCCTTCAGATATACCAGAGTGAAGAGATGTTTTTCCATTGTAAAAGGCTAAGTCTGGGCTTTCTTATGTAAAAGTGTTGGTCTAGTGGGGCTCAAGGCCCTTGGTTTGGTCATGGCAGGTTCTCTTGGTTCCCATTTCAAGGAGTATTGGCCTTGTTTCTTTTCTAACTACCCCTTGGTGGGCAAAAGTCCCCCATCATGTTGGTCATTTGTGCCTTGAGTGGGTGCTCCAGTGCTTCTTGGGATGGATCCATTAGGACACATGGCTCAGGGTCTCCTAGCCACGCTTCTGTTTATGCTTTGTAGAGGTGATTGCATATGTAAGGGTTGTCATACCCACTTTAGCACACCTCATTTATACCCACTTAAACCTTTCTTTTGATGTATTAGCCCTCTTCTTGATCTCCATATGCAAGAATGGTTATGATATCATCCTATCAAGCAAGCCTTACCTTGCTAAAAAGGACGTTGAGGGACAAGCACATCATTGGGGTTAGTTGGGGCATGATGTCCTCCTTTAGGATCAACATTCCACTTGGTTGAAGCCATTTGCATCACTTTATCATTATTTTTAGTCTTTTTGTGGTTTAGTCCCTAGCTTGTGGTTGACAAACCCTAATTTTAATTTATTTTATCTTTTAGTAAGGTAGGCTCTAAAAACTCAAAAAGACTAGGATGCCTCATATAAATAAGGAGCTCCTACTCTCATTTTGTAACAAGACTAGTATTTTAAAACTCGGATGACTCGGACTCGAACTCGGTCGAGTTGACCGAGTTGACCCTGAGCCAAGTCGAGTCTGCCTATAACTCAATTTGGGTGACCGACGGTCGAGTTGATGTCCGACTCGGCCGGTTCGGTATTGAGTCGGCCAGCTTGCCTGAGTTATTGGCTGATTCGCCCGAGTTGATTCGAGTTGATATGTGGAGGTAATAAAACACTAAATTTAATTTTTTATTTATAATTATTTCCTAATTTAACGATTCTAACCCTAACCCTAGGGCCTGGACTTATAAAATGAACCCCCCCTCTATTTTCTATCACACTCGCCCTTGGATGATAGTAGACAACTGGTTGCAGCATAATTGAAGTGAATTTGTGACTGTGGCATGTGCTTGCCAGTATGGGCCCTGTGTAGTGATGCCATGCAATGTGGACTGTGGATTGTGGACTGTGCAGTGTGGACTTGTGGACTGTGATTGGACTTCGTGGAGTGTGGCAGTGTGCTGAGTCTATAACTCTATATTCCATAAACAATAAAATTCATGTGTTTGTTGAACTTGGATCAAGTGTTGGGTGATAATACTAAATAGGAGTATCATTGGCATATTTGATTTTTTCTTCAACAACTATATTTAGAATTTCACTCAGGGAGTTTTCTGTGCATTAAGGAGAGGAGGGTTTTGTTTGTAACTTTATATTGCCGACTGCTGAGTGCCTGAAGGCTGAGCTTGTTGCCTTTGTGAATCATTGAATTGTGAGAGCTGAGCTTGTTGCCTTTGTGAATCACAGTACACTTCGTGCCATTTTGATATGTTCACCCTTATATGGTATGTACATGACTAGACTTTGGATATTTTGTCTCTAATGCTTTGGAATCATGGATTAGAAACTTTAAAATAATTTTCTTTAAATATAAATATTTTATGTGGTTTTTAGTAAATCGAGTCATTAAATTCAAATCGGCCGAGACATTACCGATTCGTTTGATTCTAAGTCCGAGTCTGAGTTTTAAAACCTTGAACAAGACAAGGGTTCAAATATGATCTTATTACGTTTTGTTTTGCTATATTGGAGCTTCTAAGGCATGCACACCTCTTTCTTTGCCATATTTTTTTGTGATGAAGGTTGGATTATGGAATTTCTAGGGTTTTGCTATCTCTCAAGGTTGATCCATTGAATGGTTGTTATAACTCAAGGCTACGAGAAAACCTAAGACCTCTCTCTTGTTGTTTTCTTGGTGGGTGTGGTAAGATCTTTTAATTTTCTTGTTTGACGTTGCTCTTGTGCAACTTAAGCAAGGGAAGTTAGGGTTTTGCTTGCATCTTGTCAATCTTGTTTGAGGAGACTTTCCTCTTGAACGAGCTCTCCATAGTTGGGCCTTGGAATTCATTGTTTGCCCTAATTAGGCTTAAGACTACTTTGACCTATATAGGGTTACTAGTCTTTGCCCTAATTGGTAAATCTTGAATAGCCAAAATTGAAAATGGACATTAACCTCAACTTGTTATTGCCCTAGGGTTAAGGACTAAGGTCTAACCCCTTCTCTTCATTTTTTTTTTCAAATTTCTGTTGTATATATTACAAAAATACAATTTAGTTTTTGGAAAACCCTAAAAATTAGAAAATTCATAGCTAAAAAAATATCATGAATTTTGGAATTGTGCTCCACTAGAAAAGTATGTCCTAGTAGGTTTCCTAGTGGATTCTCAAGGGCACCCCTTTCCTGTGGTTGGATTGAGAATTATATTGCCTTGTGTTATTTAAGGCATTTTTCAGATCTGGTATAGTAGGTACAATAGATACATCAATCAAATCAACTAGCTTTGAATCCCTAAAAAAACAAAGAAATGGCCTAGGATTGACCCCTAGGGGGTTGGACATCTGTTGGAAAGTTTTAAGCGGGTCCACCATCTATTTGAGGGCTGGTTAGAGCTTAAACCAGATCAGGTTAAGCACTTTGAGATTCGATTTAGGCATGTTACTTGCCCTAACCCTCAAGTTATATCTTATGTGGTAAGGCGGCATTGTTTTGGTTGGTTTTCATCCATTTTCTGAAGTGTTATTGACTACTGTAATTTCATAACAGAAATAAGATATTGAGTTAATCCATCCTGCAATTCATAATAAAGTGTTATAACTCCTCCCTCTTACTTGACCTCATTATATGTTTCATTGTTTTGATTCTATAAGGCACTCTGCTTTGGTCTTATAGCTTAGAGGTTGCTTGTGAAGGGTATTTGTGTTGTTGGAGTGGTTGTAGATATATTTCACCCATATTAGGGACTCCCCCTTGGTCTTAGGAGTTGACCTAAAATGTTGAGAAGCTGGGCTATAGTAACATTGGGTGCTAGTTTCTCCTGTGCTTATCCCTCATTGCACTGGGATCCGTGATCTTGACCAAAGGTGCTAATTTGAGAGGCAATAGGGTCAATAGAGAAGAATGAGAGACTTGGTGATTAAAGAGTAGGAGTAGGTAGCATAATTTGTGCCCTGGTCCTCGTCTTTGATGGCCAAGTATTACTTATTTTTGTGCTCAAGTGGAGGAATTCAAATGTTGAAAATCCCTTGAGTAAACTTGCAATAAAATTACTACGAAACACACTACATGATGCACATATCATAAACTGAAAATGTAGCTATCTAGTTATTAAAACAATGTAATACTATAGAAAGAGAGTGCTTCAATCACCATGCAATGCTTATAACTTGAACAAAAGGAATAATTACTTAACATTTTTTCACTTCAAATCTTAGATTGCTTTTACAACTAAACCCATATACTTAACATAAGAAAAATAAACAAGAAGTGCAATAGAAAGCTTTATTATCTCCAAGTTCTAACCATAAGAGTACAATGAGAGAGGCTTTCCTTTATAGATGAGAGAGTTGTTAAATCCTCTAACGACATGGTCAAAACTAGCAACCCTAGATCGTGACCACTCAGTGATGTAACAACCTCATTGACAAGTCAAAACTAGCAACTCACTCTCCAAGATAAGTGTGCAAAAGAGAGGAGTGCTATAGGAGAGGTAGTCAAAGTAATAATGGTTGGTCCTGTTGTCACAAAATGTGGCAGTCTCTATATTGGCAGAGAGTAATGACTTTCAAACCCGTGAAACCTCAGGACGCTGCCCCAAAGTGTCACGCCGGGCAACACACAGAATGAACAATATAAACACTAGCTACTTAAATGAAATCAAAACAAAAAGACCCAACAAGTGCCAGACAAACAAAGCTTCAACACAAAGACAGCCTAAAGGGTAACAGATCTGCCAACCAGAATAATGCCTTTCGCTACCAGGATGGAATAAATCTTAATCATTTAAGGTCTCAAGTCGGGTGCCTTTCCTAGTTAAGCAGATCTCAAGGGAATATAGACTTTCTAGTACAAGACTAATAGCTAGACTTGGGTTTGGAGATGGTTGTCCTAAAACTTTACTACAGTAGAAAATGGACTAGCACTTGAAACAAGTTTAAGAAGCTGTAAAAAACAATACCAAAAAGACAATGCGCTAAGCATAAAATTTCAGCTCTTATCTTGTCTAAAAACGGGATAAATTAAACTTTGAAAACACACCCAAATGAAACTTATGCAAAGATATAAAAGCTGGGTTTGTATTGAAAGTAACTTAACACTAATATGGGCCTGCTCTAGCTAAAACTCAGATCTGTTCTACTCAGAACAATAAACAAAACAAGCATGCATGGGGGTTTTCTAATGCCCAAATGGATGAAAACGATCAATATAAACTAGTGCTTACTCTAAGGGGTTAATGGAATCAAACAACTAAGGATGTAATCAAGAAAAACATTCATACAATAGCACATAAAGCTACAGCCATATAAACGGATGGAAAATACGCACACACACCACACATAACATGGAGTGAAAAATGTTGACAAATAGATTTTCAACTAACAAGAAATGAGCTATGAGGAACTTACCGGTGATTGGAGGTCGATGAAATCGTCCCACCCTTTCTAGCAACTCCTTGTGTAGCTTCAAGTCCGGAGAAATCTCCTCTATTGACTGGGGTGCAGTTGGGCACATGGCTTCTTCAACCTGCAACACAAGAAATTGAAATGGTTAGTGGCAATCTCGAAACCAAACAAAACCAGCATTACAAGCCAAAACAAACATGTGGATTTCACAACAAGTTTAGCAAGAAAAAGACATCAGAGAGGATGAATCAATTTCTCTAGGTGGAAATTGTTGGATTTTGTACAACTTTGGTAGTTATTCTTATTGTAATTTTATTATATTGTTTTGTACCTCCTACGAGAGATCATACGGATGTAATCGTTCATGTAAGCCCTTGAAAGAATCAATGTAAACCTTGGGGAAGTTTAGAATTAAAATAATTTTTTATTTTTATTTTTATTTCCCCCCAAGGTAAGTCGGCCCTAGTCAGTAAGACAAGTTGACCCAGTTAGGGTCAAAAGGCAGTGGTGTAAAGTGTATAAATAGAGAGGTTGGGCGCCTCATTTGGACAAGCAACAAGCAAGCAAGTTCGCTAGTCAAGAAGTTCACTCTAGCAGTGAGAAGCATTCTTTTGCTGGGGTTTTTCATTAGAGAGATTTTCTTTTCTCTCTCTCTCTCTCTCCTCTTGTACTCTGTTCTCAAGATTGATCATCTCTATACGAAGGTTGCTGGGTTTTCTCCTGATTGGGTTTTCCAAGATAACCTCTTGTGTTCTTTGTCTTTCTTTTAGAGATCCTATTGTTCATTTGCAATAAAATTATACTGCTATAATCTTGTATAAAATCTAACATGGTATCATAGCCAGGTTCTAGAAGAAGCTATTACCGGGAAATAGGGATTGCTATTTGAAGGCCTTCCTTCATCATTTTTGAAGAAAAAGAGACTTGGAAAGTTCGCTCTAGGGGAGGCGCATTTTCTGGTGAAGGAAGAATCAAATTCTGAGAAATTTCATTTTTGACCTAATTCCGTTGTTGCAGCTACTGTGGAAATTAGGGTTTCAAGTTTTGTGCCGATCAGTCGACAGTTTTGGCTCGACCTCACCTTTTCTCAACTAGGGCGCATCTATTTGTGAGGTTAGTTTCACAAAATTACAACTTTCATTTTTGACCTAGCCCCTGTTAGGGTTTCTGGTTCAGATCTGTAGGCAAGATGATTGGAACGAAGGTTGAAGATCGTATTGATGGAGCCTCCAACTTCATCTCTTGGAAGTCTAGAGTTGTTCTCATCTTGGAAGAAAATGACCTTTTGAAGTTCGTCAATGAGAAGATCCCAGGACCAGAAGCTGAAGAAGACAAGTCCCAGTGGACTCAGTCAAAGACCACGTGGTTCCTCAAATTTCACAAAAGAAGACATCTAGGAAGATGTTCAAAACCCTAAGGAGGCTATTTGAGCACAATAGCATCAATGTGACTCTCATATTGAGGAACTAGCTATTCAACATGAAGATGGCCAAGTCTGAATCAATATCCTCATACTTCATGAGGATCACAGAACTTAGGGACAAGCTGAGATCCAGTGGAGAACCTATTGAAGATAAGGAGCTTGTCATGACTACACTAAATGGGCTTCCACCATCTTGGGAATCTTTCATCCAAACCATCAGTGGACGCACCAAGTTGCCCAAATTTGATAGATTATGGGCAGATTGCACTCAGGAAGAGACGATGATTGCACAAGATAAAGACTTCATGGCACTCAACCTGCGAAGAATCAAGCATTCATGGCCCATGCCAAGAAAGGCAAGGGAAAGGGAAGAAAATTTTACCACCATAAGCATCAAGGTAGAAGACCAATCCCTTCTCCAGATCAACAAGAAAAGAAGAAGGATCTATCACAAGTACAATGCTTCAGGTGCAAGAAATATGGTCGCTATGCAAACAAATGTCCATGCTCAAACAAAAGGAAACATGAAGCCTCAACAACTGATGTAGAAGAAGATCATCATCACAAGAAGCAGAGGAGTGAAGATCGTACACAATTCTTCTTCATATTGGCATTATCAGGTACTGTTCCTGTTAAAATAACAAGAAGAAGGAAGGTCTTCCTGCATGCATGTTTCCTTGCATGCAGAAGACTTAAATCAGGAAATCGGTTGTATTTAATTCACTTTTCCTAAGTTTACTTTGGGAAATAAATTAAAGTGGTCTAATTATTAATTTTCTTTATGGAAACACTTTTTATAAGTGAAAGTGAAATTAGGGTTTTCGCTTTGCATAAAGTTATAAAAGAAAGGTCAATTGGTGGAGAGGACACACACACTTGTATTTCGACATAGACATGATACAGACAGAGGGTTTTACAGAGAAGACGGAAGAGCTAACAGGGTGACCGAGCTTCCAGGTAGGAAGAGGACCACACAGGAAGCAACTGCAGAGGAGGCTGTACAGACAGTATGGGATTCCGTATAGCTGTCGTACAGACCGTACGGGTTTCGTACAGTAGTCGCACAACAGTCGTACAATTGTACGGATCTATACAACCACGTGTGGGAGGCCGTACTACTGGCCGTATAGTCACGCAGAGGTGTGCTGGGTTTTAGCTGGGGTTGTCCTGTGATTTTGCTAGGTGCTACTTTGCTAAGTTTGGGTGATTAGCAGTTGATTGTAAAAGTTCCATATTTTCTCTATAATAAAATCCATATTTGAGTGTTGCACCAGTTTTCCCATCTTGGGTTTTTTCGGGGGTTTCCATACCCAAAATAATAGTGTCTATATTGTGATGTGATGTTGTGAATTATTTCTCAGTACTTTATATTCCGCTGCATACTAGTAAAGTACATGTGTGGTTATTTCAGTGATCAAATTAAATATATTGTTTTAGCCCTAGTTGTGCTTTGAAGGAAAATTTACATGGTATTAGAGCTCTGGTGAGCTAAAGCTAAGAGATTTGCAGTAGTAGTGATAGATTAGGGGCAGATCTATTGAAGACATAAACCTAGATTGCAGATCCAAGGTTTGATAGGTACACTTCAGTATGGTTGTGCAGTTGAGAGTTGAGGATAGACTCCAGGGTGCTCATAACTTTCCTACATGGAAAGAAAGGATCACAAGGATCTTGGATGTCAGTGATGCAGAGGAGCACATTGACTCCACAAAAGCTAAGCCCATAGATGTGATAGAGTTAGTAGCTTGGAAGAAGATTGATTCCAGAGCCATGTTGATTATCATGGATGGAGTGAAGGACCATATAGTCCCTCACCTTTCCGGGAAGAAGATTGCAGCAGAGATGTGGATGGCTTTGGAGAGTCTATACCAAAGCAAGAACGAGAACCAGAAGATGGTGCTGCAAGAGAGGATGCGCAGTACCAGAATGGCCAAGGGAGAAGGAGTTGTGCCGTATCTCAGAAAATTCACTAGATCAGAGATGAGCTTGGAGCTGTTGGCTCTAAGATTGAGGATGAGGAGCTAGTTCGGATAGTCCTCAATGGCTTCTCTAAGCCATGGGACACCTTTTTTCAAGGTGCTGTTGCTAGGGAGAAGCTCCTTGATTGGCAGAGACTATGGGATGACTTTGTGCAGGAGGAGACCTACATGGGTCAAGGATTAGGCTCATCTAGCACTGCCCCACAGATTGTGGATGAGGACGCTCTAGCCCTGACATGGAAGAGCAAGGGTAAGGCAAAGAGGAAGAAGGGTGGTAAGAAGAACCTTGACATTTCAAAGGTCAAGTGTTTTATCTGCCACAAGCAGGGTGACTTTGCCTCCCAGTGCCTAGACAAGAAGAAGAAGAGTGACACTCAGATGGCCGGATCTGCAGAGGTGGAGGATTTCAGCAGGAACTTCGATGAGGAGTTTTGATTGATAGCTTGCATGGCAAGCACCACAGGTAACAGTATTTGGTACATCGATAGTGGAGCATCTAGTCATATGACTGGACAGAGGAGATTCGTCAAAGACTTGCAGGAGGGTAGAACAAGTATTCACGTTGAGCTGGGTGATAATGCGCGGTATCAGGTGCAGGGAGTTGTCACTGTTTCATTTCAGAGGGAGTCTGGCAAATACCTCAGTTTTTCTGATGTGTTATATGTTCCAGGATTGACCAAGAACCTCATATCAATCTCCACTCTGGAGGACAAGGGATATCAGGTGAAGTTCTGAGACCATAGAGTGTATATCAAGCCCAAGGGGTCAGATAGGAGCTTGGATCGGGTGATTGGCATAAGGAGTGGGAAAGTGTATAGACTACACTTTGAGCCTGCAAAGGCTCTAGCCAACAGCAACAATAGTTAGGGTGAGTTGTAGCATAGGAGAATGGCACACTTACACCATGGAGCACTGAGGCACTTGAGATAGGTTGTCATTGGAGTTCCTCAGGTACAGGTTGAGAAGCATAACCATTGCAAGGTTGTGCTCTGGGGAAGAACATCGGGAAGCCTTTCCCACAGAGTGAGCACAAGTCTAAGGAGCCTTTCAACTTGGTGCGTTCAGATGTATGCTGGCCTATGAGTGTCCATTCTTTCAGTGGTTACAGTTACTGCGTAACCTTCATTGATGACTATTCCAAGAAAACCTGGATCTATTTCCTGAAGGCCAAGTCAGACTCCAGAGGTCTTTGAGAGGTTTCGGGAGTTCAAGACTTGTGGAGAACGAAACAGGAAAGAAGATTCGGGTGTTGAGGACAAACAACAAGGGTGAGTACACCTCCAATGAGTTCATGGAGTATTGTTCGGCAGAGGGGATCGGCAGGACCATGGTAGGAGCAGCTAAGGCCATGCTATTTGATCAGGGATTACCACTATTCCTTTGGGCCGAGGCATACAGGACTGCAGTTTACATTCAGAACATGTGTCCCTACACAACTTTGGGTAGAAAGACACCGAGGAGGTCTTCTTAGGCACTCGACCATATTTGAGTCACATTCGCATATTTGGGAGTGTTTGCTATTGACATGTTCATGCTGACACTAGGAAGCTGAACCCTTCTGGAGAGAAGGGGTTACTTGTTGGGTACAGTGAGACTTCGAAGGCATACAGAGTTTACATTCCTGCTCGCAAGAGGATCATTGTGAGCAGTGATGTTTAGTTCGATGAGGACAAGGCCCTGCGAAGATCTATGGACTTACCAACAGAGCAGCAACCAACACAGGACACAGGGATCAAGTTGGGAAGAGCCAGTTGTACAGGTACAGGTACAGACAGGGTGTTATCACCAACCTTGTAGTTGCTTGTGTGAGGTGGATCTAGGATGGATGGTAAAGGGGCAAGCAACTAAGGGGTGGAACCAAGATTGCCTAAACTCCCAAATGGATGGTTGTCACGCCAATCAAGGCAGCCTTCACTTTATGTTATCCAAGTCCAAGACAACAACGGGGGAGACCCGGATCTGCTCCCGACAGGAGAGATTAGACCTAGACACCAGAACAGATCAAATGGGGCTTTGAGGTACGTAAGGTGCAAGGTAAATGGAAACCCTAGCTCTAGGGTTTAGGTACTAGCAACTGATGGAGATGACCACTGTCTTGGGAAACGTAACTGTGACAGGGTGAGCAAAGGCAGAGTTGGGACTGTCTAGTACCCAGGAGACAGACTCAGTGAAAGATAGGTAACTTGAGTTATCAATGACTGTTGGCAAAGAGAATGGGGGTAAGGTCAATTTAGGGCTAGCGCTAAAAATAGGAGATCAGTGTCTTACGTGCATTGGGCAATGGAGTCATCATCAACACAACGTTTTAGTGAACCCACCTGGGATATACCCTAATCTATGGACCCAGAAAAGGATTTGGCCTGGAAGATTTAGGTTACAGGAAAACCAACAGAAGGAGGGCTAGCGCTAGGGTTTGGAGAGGCAGATCTGCAGCTCGAGAGCCACCAAGAGACTATCAGCTCAGCGTTGGAGGGGAAATGAGATAAGGATGGCCTGATCTACAAACCCAAGTCAGAAAATTTCAATAAAGATCAGATCTGGGAAAGTAAAAATATGATGAGGGGGGCTAGGAGGCTAAAAGTCTGTTTTTCAGATCTAGGGCAACCTGACAGGAACTAGCTCAGCGTTGGGGGTGTTCTCGAGTGCTCAAGCCTTGATCTATCAACCTAGCCTGTCAGATTTCAAAAAAAGTAAACTCCGAAAAAGTCCAGTTTTTAGTGAAGGCGCTAGGGCTGTTTCAGTCTAAAACTCAGATCCAGGTCAAACTGCCATGAATCTGGACAGTGTTGAGGGTGATTTGGACTGTGTGGGACCTGATCTATCAGTCTATGAAGTCAGAAATCAGAAAAAGTCAAAACCCTAGTAGGTCAAATTTTCAATGGGGGCGCTATGCAGTTTTCAAGCTAAAAATCAGATCTAGGTCAAACCAGCAGGAATTTGACCAATGTTGCAATAGATTCAGTGAAGGGGAGGCCCAATCTATGAAACCCAACAGTGGTTTGGCCAAAGATCGGACGGTTCCCAGATTTAGTACTTTTTAGGGTTTTTAGTATTTTAGGAATTTTCAGAAAAATTGAAGAAAAGAAGGTACAATGGATTCAGATCTGAAGAGAAGAGACTTACCTGTTAGATCTTACCTGGAAATACTTGTAGAAATCTTAACAGTGATGATCCTTGCTATCTCGATCAATTTTGGAAGATCCAAGTGATTTCTAGGACGGATGTAAGCTCCAAACCACTAATGTGCCCCCTACCCTGCATGAGCAAATGTCAACAATATTAGATTTGCTAAGACAAGATAAAGAAACCAAATGCTATAGGAAAGTAAAACGAAGTAATCATAGATCACAATGAAACTAATGAAAACCCCCTGATCCAAAACGAAGTAATCATAGATCACAATGAAACTAATGAAAACCCCCTGATCCAAAACGAAGATAATCGAACGAGTTGAGGTCCCCCTGCAAAAACGCTCCAACCAAAATGCCCTCCTGTAGACAAGACAATGATAGCAGAAAAAATATAGATCTCACATGAATTTCCACAATGCTAGGAAGCAGAAGACTATCCAATCACCATTTGAGAACATCAGATGCAAAGCAGATCCAGAAAATATCCACGGAAAAATCTTTCTATTATTCAGATCCAAGAGCCAAAGACCCCTTACAAATGAGAAGCTCTCTCCCTTAAATAGAAATGAGAGAACCACAATCATAACCGAATCCTAACCACTTTCAAAACGAGTGGCTAAGATTAAAAGATAAAATGTTCTAAGCAATGGTTGAGATGAGCTCAACATACAATACATGGATCAATATAACCACTAAGTACCGGAGTGGACTAAATCACCCATAAAGAGGGTACCCCACTCAACAAGAAATAAATGAAGCACATGGTGGGTCCAAGGAGTGTTTGACTAACTCCCTCTGGGTGTCCCCATGGCACAATAAAATAATATAATATTTTAATTCTTTGACTTTGTGCTTCCTTGAGGAAATCGTGAGCCTCCCAAAAGCTCCAGAAAATAATATAAAAATGTCCAAAAATAGGTGTGGGCCCAATCAGGTTCTGCAACTGCTAGAGAAGGTGTGGAGGACATCACTCTCATCATTATGACTCATCCCATGTCATTTCCTTGCCTAAGTAGCCCAAATCGATTTCTTCAATAGCCATTTAATCATTTTTTAATCTGCATCGGGAAACGTGAACCTGCCAAAACAGCCTCCTAGGGTGCCTGCGTTGTCAAACTGAGCCCACCAGGCTCTCTAGGATGGGGGTACTATGGTACAAACAAGTGGCTGCACCCCCTATGCCCATACAACGCCCTAGGAGATCCAACTGAAACATCTCCTTGCTCAAACATATCAACCTGTGAAGAAAAACTGCATCAAAGAGGCAGAATGAGCCTGATCATATCTGCAAGTGCTCGGAATTGGAAATAAACTGTCTCATTAGACTCAAAGAGTCCAAATCCATCTAAGGTGTATACTCATACCTCTCACAGGTCTTTATCTGATCATCAACCATATCCAATAAACAATATAACCATCTGTAAATGATCAGACATCAATAATAACTCAGAGTATCATCCATCTGCTGCAAGTGTTAAAAGGCTAAGACATGCTCTACAATTCATTCAAGCAACAATAACAACAAGTAGCAGTCATTTCACTGGCGGTACATCAACAAATACATATATAAGGCTTTATTTATTATTACTCAGACTAGACTTTCAGGACTATACTCACTTCATGGTTGTAGTCAATTTGCTAGTGAAGGGTGAAGGATGAAATTGACAAGGCTAAAGCAAAAGATGACTTCCTACTCAACATCATGACACTTTGGATAAGGAAAGGGAATACTCACTATAACCAATGTCGAACAAACAACAACACAAGGAATGGCAGTGCCTCACAAATGGGTGAGTTGTTTAGAGAGTGCTTATTCAACTTGGGCATCATGACTACATCAAGCTTGATCCAGGTTCATTAGGACCATCAATTTTATTCCATGGCCTTTTTGGCCTATATGACCCTTTGGGACTTCACCAGTGCTTAAAAGCACAGCTAATCGCGGCTTTCATTCGAGACATATTTATTTTATAAGGTCAACAATATTTGGATATAGCATATTTTTAACCATTGCTTTTTTGGACCTTTTCTTATACTTTTCAAGGAGTATTTTAGCATTTCATTGCTTTTGCCCTCTTTACATATGTTAAGAAACACAGTTTTATCATTTTCATTTTCCATGGGCGCATATTCAATATTTCCAATACATGTAGTACATGAGCTTTCAGTTTTAGCCAACAACATCTCAAGTGACCAGGGGGAGTTCTGCACAATGGCAAACATCGGGACAACCGACCATAATGATTTAGGCATACAATCCAACTTACCAAAGGCAAGTTTTGACCAACTCAGAGCCGAGACATAATATAAACAGGGAGGCTTGTCCAACAAAAGTTCTAGCAGGGAAAAAGATCCTCCATGCCATAAGTCAAGAAGTTAGTCGGGTTGAAAACTAAACTGGAAGGTAATGGATGGGTGAAGACAATGAATGATGGAGCCAACACTAGCAAGCCAAAACAATGGTGGGAATGCCTACCTCTATTCTCCCTAAGGAGGGTAAAACCAATGAGTATAGATCAGGAACTTCCAAGTCTAAGTAGGGACATCAATACATAGTACAAAATACATCCAAGTCCATATAATTATGACCGCTAGATCATGATACCACAAGTTAATACATGTCACAAAAATCAGTATAAGAGCAATGATAACCATAACACAATATAAAAAGCTGAGTCATAATCATGCAATATAATCCATCTGAAACATCATTTGTCCAACGAGAAAGTATTGCTATACATCTGGGCATCAATAACTACTCTGTAATGACTAGATGGCTACATCGGTCCTCAAATCTGAGTGTCCTGAGACTCAGTCCTGACATGGGAGAGTACAATAGTCCACTAATACAATTATGATCCGTCAAAACTGCTCATCTCCGCATCTCATATGTAAGAGATCTGGCTGAAAAATGTACTGTGTCTGAAAAATAGAATATGGTAGCCTGGCTACTATATATGTGATAACACAAGGCATAGGTTCTGGTAGTTAGAGGGAGTTAGGTGGACAGGATCCTCCTATCTTTGATGGGGAGAATGAGTTGCAGCAAGAGACAGACATCCAACAGCCGCAACATGTAGACACTAGGCCAAGGCCTAAGTGGTTCAGGTCCACAGTACAAGAGCCCATGCCGGTGGATCTTCCATAGAGATCTTTTAGTAGGAGTGTACCACCAGAGAGACTCAGTTATATGGCATTGATGACAAAGTTGATTAACTCTGAACCTTCCAATTTCGAGGAGGATGTACAACATGACGTGTGGTAGGAGGCCATGGTTGAGGAGTATGACTCAATCATGAAGAACCAGGTATGGGAGGTTGTACTGAGACCTGAAGGCAAGAAGGTGGTGGGATCCAGGTGGATCTACAAGGTGAAGCATGTAGCAGACAGAAGGGTGGAGAAGTACAAGGCGCGCTTCGTGGCTAAGGGGTTTTCATAGAAGGAAGGTATTGACTATGAGGAGACCTTTGCCCCTGTAGCTAGGTATTCTTCCATTTAGACCATTATCTCTTTAGCAACAAAGATGGATTGGCAAGTCCATCAGATGGACGTTAAGACTGCCTTCCTCAACAGAGTGATAGAGGAGGAGGTATATATTGAGCAGCTAGAGGGGTTTGATGTGGAGAACAGGGAGACGCATGTATGCAGGTTGCATAGAGCTCTTTATGGGCTCAAGCAGGCACCTCGAGCATGGTACTCAAGTTAGGTTGACCACAACTTGTATTTCTTGACAGGTGAGGTGCCTCTCATACTGGTCCTATATGTGGATGATCTCTTTCTTACAGGAGATGAGAGGCTGATTGGAGACTGGTCCAACCTTGCAGCGGAGTTTGAGATGAAAGACCTTGGGTTGATGCATTACTTTTTGGGCTTGGAGGTTTGGCAGAGAGATGGATGCTTCTTCATTGGACAAGGGGAAGTATGCAGTAGAGATATTGAAGAGATTCAGGATGGAGGACTGCAAGCCTATGGCCATACCTCTAGTTTCCAACTGGAGGAAGATTGATGCATCAGGGTCAAACGGATTTGATCCTACCTTGTATCGTCAACCTATTAGATTGCTTATGTATCTGGTCAACACACGACCAAACATCAGCTTTGAAGTCAACTCTTTGAGTCAGTTCATGGTTGACCCTCAGAGAGTGCATTGGACGGCTGCGAAGCACATACTTTGCTACATTAGAGGTACAGTGGAGTATGGATTGGTTTATGAGCGTAGGGAGAGTGTACAGTTAGTAGGTTTCACAGATGCTGACTGGGTAGGATGTGTAGAGGATATGAAGAGTACTTTAGGTTGCTGTTTCAACATTGGATCGGGGGTTGTGTCTTGGTTCAGTAGGAAGTAGGAGTTAGTTGCATTGAGCTTGGCAGAGGTTGAGTACATGGCAGCCAGCATGGTTGCTTGTGAGGGTATGTGGCTGAGGAAGTTACTTTCTGGGTTGTTCGAGTGTGAGCTAGAGGCCACAGTAGTTCACTGTGACAATCATAGTGGCATTAGGCTATCTGAAAATCTAGTGTTCCATGACCGGAGCAAACACATAGACATCATGTACCACTTCTTGAGAGATTGTGTTCAGAGAGGAACCATTCGGTTGGAATACATACAGACAGATGAGCAGGTGGCAGGCATTTTCACCAAGGCACTTTGCAGACAGTTTTTTGAAGTTCAAGGATAAGTTGGGGTTGCTACAGAATCCCTTCCTCGTTGAGAGGGAGTGTTAAAATAGTAGCAAGAAGGAAGGTCTTCCTGCATGCAGAAGACTTAAATCAAGAAACCGGTTGTATTTAATTTACTTTTCCTAAGTTTACTTTGGGAAATAAATTAAAGTGATCTAATTATTAATTGACTTTATGAAAACACTTTTTATAAAGCGAAAGTGAAATTAGGGTTTTCGCTTTGCATAAAGTTATAAAAGAAAGGTCAATTTGTGGAGAGGACACACACACTTGTATTCCGACAGAGACATGATACAGACAAAGAGAGAAAGTCAAACTGAGGGTTTTGCAGACAAGACAGAGGAGCTAATAGACAAGGTGACCGAGCTTCCAGGCAGGAAGAGGACCGCACAGGAAGCTGCTGCAGAAGAGGCTATACAAACCGTATGGAATTCCGTACAACTGTCGTACGAAATTCCGTACAACTGCTGTACGGATTTCGTATAGCAACCCTACAACTGTACAGATCCATATAGGCACGTGTGGGAGGCCGTACTGTTGGCCGTACAATCGCGCAGAGGTGTGCTGGGTTTTAGCTGGGGTTGTCCAGTGATTCTGCTGGGTGCTACTTCACCAGGTTTGGGTGATTAGCAATTGATTGTAAAAGTTCCATATTTTCTCTATAAAATCCATATCTGATTGCTGCACTGGTTTTCCCATCTTGGGTTTTTCCGGGGGTTTCCATACCCAAAATAATAGTGTCTATATTGTGATGTGATGTGAATTATTTCTCAGTACTTTATATTTCGCTGCATACTAGTAAAGAAGTACATGTGTAGTTATTTCAGTAATCAAATTAAATATACTGTTTTAGCCCTAATTGTGCTTTGAATGAAAATTTTCAGTTCCCACCACTAGTGACACTTGGCTCATAGATAGTGGTGCCTCTAGGCATATGACTGGATTTAAAGAAAATCTTTCTGAAATGGCTGAGAAAGAATCTCATCTCCATGTTGTACTTGGAGATGATGCCAACTATACCGTGAAGGGATCTAGGGCTACCTCCCTTCAACTAGAATATAAAGATATGTTTCATTTGAATAATGTGTTATATGTGCCTGGTATGAAAAGACATCTTGTCTCCATGTCTACCCTGGAGGACAAGGGATATAAAGTTGCATTTTCAGATGGGAAAGTGCTAGCTTGGCATAAGAACTCAAGCATGGATGCTGCAAAAGAAATTGGAGTAGGAGAGGAGAGCTTGTATCGATTGAGCACTCCACCAGCTCAAGCACTAGTTCATGACTCCACCGACATGGGTGAGCTATGGCACAGAAGGTTAGCTCACATCAACTATAGAGCTCTCCTAGCATTAAGAAACATTGTGACATGTCTACCGGCACTTCACATGGACCATGATGGAGTCTACAAGGGATGTGTGCTTTGCAAGAATACCAAGGGATCTTTTCCGAATAGTGAGCGCAAATCCAAGGAAATATTGGATCTAGTACACTCCGACTTGTGCGGACCTATGACTGTTGCTTCGCTGGGTGGTTACATTTATTGATGACTACTCACGAAAGACTTGGATATACTTTCTCAAGACCAAGGAATCCAAGGAAGTGCTCAACAAGTTCAAAGAATTCAAAGCACAAGTTGAGAATCTGTCGGGAAAGAGGATCAAGACTCTGAGATCAGACAATGGTGGAGAGTTTACATCCACAAAATTTAATGATTTTTGCAAGGAAGCAGGAATTAAGAGGGAGCTTACAGTTCTTTATAACCCTCAACAAAATGGGGTTGTTGAAAGAAACAATCGAACAATTGTGGAGGCATCCAAAGCCATGATACATGACCAGAGTTTACCGATGTTCTTGTGGGTAGAAGCTTCCAGAATAACTGTCTATGTACACAACAAATGCCCTCATAGAATCTTGAAGAACATGACTCCGAAAGAAGCCTTCACAGGAGTGAAGCAAGAAGTGGGCCACCTTTGTATCTTTGACTGTCTAGTCTACATACATGTGCCCAAGGAGGAAAGGATGAAATTGGAGCCTTCAGGAAAAAAGGGAACTTTTGTGGGATACAGTGAGTCTTCAAAGGCGTACATAATTTACATTCCAGGATCGAAGCAAATTGAAGTCAGTAGGGATGTGTCCTTTAAAGAAGAAATGGCTATCCGAAAAGGAAGAGGATCTGACATGGAGATCAATGACAATGAAGAGATGAGATCATCTTCCCCTCCAACAGTTCAAAGGGAGTTGCCAAAGGAAGAACCGATTGACTCCATCGATCAAGTTGGGCTAGTTGATGCTCCCATAGACATTGCAGTTGGCCGGAAAAGGCCTAGATGGACACAACAGACGTTGCAGGATGCAAAGGGCCATGAAGCTCCACATGGCACTTTTCGGAAAAGCAAAAGACCTCAAAGGTTCTTGAGTTATGTAGCATTGATGAGTCACATCATTGACTCAGAGCCAACCACATATGAAGAAGCATCTAGGCACCAAGTTTGGAAGGATGCCATGATGGAAGAATACCAATCCATCATGAAGAACGATGTATGGGAGGTTGTATCGAGATGAGGGGAATTCGGTAGCGACTTCCAAATGGATTTTCAAGATTAAACATGGAGCAGATGGTAGTTTGGAAAAACACAAGGGTAGATTTGTTGCCAGAGGATTCTCTCAGAAAGAGGGAGTTGATTATGATGAAACATTTGCTTCTGTGGCTTGATATACTTCCATCAGGACCATTATTGCTATTACTTCAGCTATGGGATGGAAACTGCATCACATGGATGTCAAGACCGCCTTTCTCAATGGTGTATGTTGATGTATTTGTAACTTCGGAATGTATTCACTTATATTGTACCTCGATGTTCCTATCGGGAGAATCATTTGTATTTCATTGTACCTCGATGTTCCTATCAGGAGAGTCATTAATATAATAAAGTCATGCAAAGTCAATGAGGTTAACCCTCCGTTGTAAGTCGGGGCATAGTCTCCACAATTGAGTTGAGGTTAACCCTCCTTGTTGATCAGGGGGGCAAAGTCCCCATAGTTGAGGGGCACTAGGGTTATTAGACTCTCCTAGAGATGTTGGCCCTAGTAAGTAATTGTCAAGTCGGAAACTAGTATAAATAGAGAGTGAGACTCTCTATTTGTCACACACACTCACCCAGCTATAGCGCATAGGTGAGAGAAGAGGAGCTCACACAAGTGAGAGTGAGAACAGTTGTTGGAGATCATCTTTTTGTCTTTGGGTTTTACAGCTGCCATTGGTGCTCATTCTATCTCTGAGGAAGTTGCGGGGTTTTCTCCTTTATGGTTTCCTCGGGGAAAATCTTTGTGTCTATTGTCTCTTGTGATTGATTGCTGTGCATGCTATTCTCTTAGATAAGATCCTAAGATCATATTGCTTAAATGATAAAAATCTAACAGTGTAGTCGAGGAAGAAGTTTACATTGAACAACCAGATGGGTTTGTTGTCCATGGGAAGGAGTCTCGCGTATGCAAGCTGAAAAAGGCTCTATATGGACTCAAGCAAGCACCTCATGCTTGGTATGGACGGATAAACAGATACTTGATGAGCTTGGGATTCACCAAGAGTGATGTAGATACCAATCTTTACTACAAGATTGTGGAAGATGAGCCATTGATTCTAGTTTTGTATGTCGATGATTTGTTTCTCACAGGAAATGAGAAGCTGATTGCATGGTGTAAGAAGAAGCTTGCCTCTGAGTTTGAAATGAAAGATCTTGGATTGATCCATTACTTCTTGGGATTAGAAGTATGGCAGAGGCAGAAGGATATTTTCCTAAGTCAAGGAAAATACACCATTGATATATTGAAGAGATTCAGAATGTTGGACTGCAAGTCCATGGCTACTTCGATGGATACAAACCTGAAGAATGAGGGACTCGACTTTAGATTTCGAATTGATTGATCCCACCATGTATTGCCAGTTGATTGGATCGCTGATGTATCTGACGAACACCAGGCCGAATATATGTTTTGTTGTGAATGCTCTAAGCTACTTCATGAGTGAGCCGAGGCAGATTCACTGGACTACTACAAAACATGTACTCAGATATTTGCGTGGCACTGTGGGATATGGATTGAGATATGCTTCAGAATATGACTTGAGATTGCAGGGATTTTCAGACTCAGATTGGGCCGAATGTGCTGCAGATAGGAAGAGTACTTCCGGATGTTGCTTCAATTTGGGTTTTGCAGTTATTTCTTAGTGTAGCAAGAAGCAGACCTCAGTAGCACTCAGTACAACAGAGGCCGAGTATATGGCTGCTAGTACAATAGTTTGAGAAGCAGTATGGCTTCAGAAACTCCTTGCAGGATTGTTTGGTCATATTCCAGGACCAATTGTGATTCACTGTGACAAAAAGAGCTGTGTGCAGATGTCAGTGAATCCTGTGTTTTATGATAAGTCGAAGCAAATAGAGATTTGATATCACTTCATTCGTGATATGGTGCAGAAGGGTGCGGTCGAGCTACAGTACGTGCTGATAAATGTCTAGACTGCAGATGTTCTTACCAAGTCTCTTCCCAGGACAAAGTTTGAATACTTTCTTGGAAGACTTGGAGTAGAAGAAAATGTATCCCTCATTGAGAGGGAAAGGTGATTTAGACATCTACCTTGCTTCTACACTGGTGCCTCTACTCGTTCTAGTTCTCAACTTGGTATGAGAGAAATCTCATTGACAGTGGAGACGGATTGGTAGTAGATGGTCGTGTACATTGGTGCCTCTGCTCGTCTTGGTTCTCAGCCTGTGTGCGAGAAATCCCATCGGTAGTATAGACGAACATGTAGTAGATGGTCGTGTACTTCGGTGCCTCTGCTCATCTTGGTTCTCAGCCTGGTATGGGAGAAATCCCATCGGTAGTAGAGACGAACAGGTAGTAGATGGTCGTGTGAAGCATGTCCAGGTTCTCAGCTAGGTATTGGAGATTCCCATCGGCAGTAGAGACGGACTGGTTGTAGATGAGACTGAGACATTAATGATACCTCTTTGATGGACTATGAGAGTTGATGATTTCATCGATGGACTGTGTGAATAAGATGTATGATACCTCTCCAATGGACTATGAGAGTTGATGGATTCACTGATGGGCCGTGTGAATCAGATGTATGATACCTCTTCAATGGATTGTGAGAGCTGATGGACTGTGTGGATCGGATGTACGATGACAACTCTCCGATGGACCGTGTAGAGTTGCAAAATTGATGGATTCACCGATGGACTGTGTGGTTTAGACATATAATGATGATGACTCTCCGATGGACCGTGCAGAGTTGCAAAACTGATGGTGTGGATCAAATACATGATGACACCTCTTGACAGACAGAGATTATGTTGACAACCTTCAGTACGTATAGAGATGATTGAGATAGATGTGCTGTATGGAAGAGACCCAAATGATCGTGATGTTGATATTCGAAGAATACCTTCCTTGCTGAGAGGGAGTGTTGGATTTTGTAAAACTTCGGAAGTTATTCTTATTGTAATTTTTTTATATTGTTTTGTACCTCCTACTGGAGATCATACTGATGTAATCACTCATGTAAACCCTTGAAAGAATTAGTGTAAACCTTGGGGAAGTTTAGAATTAAAATAATTATTTTTTATTATTTTTATTTTCCCCCAAGGTAATTCGGCCCCAGTCAGTTAGACAAGTCGGCCCATTTAGGGTCAAAAGGCAGTTTTGTAAAGTGTATAAATAGATAGGATGGGTGCCTCATATGGACAATCAACAAGCAAGCAAGTTCGCTAGTCAAGGAGAAGTTCTCTCCAGCATTGAGAAGCAGTCTTTTCTGGGGTTTTTCATTAGAGAGATTTTCTTCTCTCTCTCTTTTCTTGTACTATGTTCTCAGTATTGATCATCTCTAGACGAAGGTTGTTCGGTTTTCCCCTGATTGGGTTTCCCAGGATAAACTCTTGTGTTCTTTGTTTCTGTGCTTTGTTTTTCTTCTAGAGATCCTATTGTTCATTTGCAATAAAGTTATACTACAATAATCTTGTAAAAAATCTAACAGAAACCCCTTGTGGCTGAGGAAACCAAGACGCTTTGGGCAAGATTGGCCTTCCTTCTTGCATGCAAACCATGAAATTTGTTGCTCCAAGTCAATAGCACTTAATCCCAACAAGATAGAGAGGATAGAAAAGGACAAGATTCATTCCAAATCCTCCAAACACAAGAGCAAAGATTAAAACTCAGAATTGGTTTCTAAGATTGCTGAAAATGTCAAAAGTCCTTCATAATGGAGAGCTCACTCTCTTTTATAGAGAAAAGGTGAGCACAATCCCTAGCCCATAAGTATGAAGGACTGGGATTAAAACATAGCTACAGGAGATCAATGGATGAGATTTTTTCTCATTTTACGTTTTTTTACAAGCTAAAAATAGAGGGGGGCAAACTGCCTTTTACAACCCATTTTTACAACATGAAATTACATCTTTTTGGTGAGTTAGATGCCTTGGGGAAACCCCCTTACATATTTTTCGAGTTATAACTTCATTTAGGTGCTTCTATTTTGGATTATTTGATCAAATTCGCACCAAGGAAGAGAAATGTGCCCCCCCCCTGGCGGGCCATGCTAAAAATCAAGCAAGAACATGCTGTTGTGCCAAGGAAATGATAGAAATGTCTTAAGGAATATAATTCAAGGTTACCCAAGTCACCACTTTGCCTTTCCGCAATGTCACTACTATACGTAATAAACCTTAATTATTTTTTAAATTGTACCTTATGGTAAAATTTAATAATGCACCATTTATTAGATCCTTGTCTTCCTTTGTTCAAAATGCAAAACTAATGCCAGAGATGAATTCCTTGACCCTCAAAGCTATGTTGTGGGTCATTTTTGTGCCAAAATTCAATCTGCAATGTGTCTTCTTAAATCAGCTCCAAGTAATTAAATTAGACTTAGGGTAAAATTCTGAACTTAGGAAAATAATTCCTTATTTAGCCAATTAATAAAATAATGTTGCAAATGTTATTTAGAGGGGTTCGATTGGCCTCTAAAGGCTGAGACATGATGAATGATGACTGAGTCAATGCCCCATGTTGTTGGTTGGTTTATTTGATTAGGTCAAACTTAGTTTGATGTAGTCAAAAAGTCAAACTTGGTCAAAATTTGAACAAAATGCAAACTGATGTATGGACCTTATGCAAAGCCTCTAGAGGATGAAGAACACTTAATCATGACCAGCATTAACAAACAACTAATTATAAGGGCCTATCATACACAACTGATCACCATTTGACACTTAGTACAAAAAACACATATAGCACAAGTACATAACAAATTAATGAGCAAAAGTCCATACATGTCCATCTCTAGTTTAACCATCACAATGCCTTGCATAGATCATCCTCCCTTGGGTGAAATGGATGGTCAAGTAGTCAACATGCTAGTCAAGTGGATAATTGATCAGTGAATAGTGGAAGGCTTGAGTTATTCTTGGAGAAGAGGGGATATCAGGGGCCTCTCTGACATTACTTAGTTTGACAAACACTAGGGAGCAGGGGGTCTCACAGATGGATGATATGCTTAGAAGGTACCCTCTTGACTTTAGCAATCCCCTCTTTATTTCACTTTGATTTGTCATTTGAAGCATTTCTTTCTTTTCTATTTTTGAATCTTTTTTTGAAGCACTTTATTCATTTGCAATCCTTTAGTTAGCTAATGACTGAAAGGTATTGGCCCTGGATTGCCTTAGTTTGACAAACACTAGGGAGCAGGGGGTCTCACAGATGGATGATATACTTAGAAGGTACCCCCTTGACTTTAGCAATCCCCTCTTTATTTCACTTTGATTTGTCATTTGAAGCATTTCTTTCTTTTCTATTTTTGAATCTTTCTTTGAAGCACTTTATTCATTTGCAATCCTTTAGTTAGCTAATGACTGAAAGGTATTGGCCCTGGATTGCCTTCTGGGCACTAGTTATGACACAGCCTTAGCTCCATTGCCAACCACTGTCCATAGGTGTGATGGAGTTGCCACAGTGATTCCCTTTTAAAGCAATTAGGCTTAACCTCTTAATTCAAGGGGTAGCTACCCTCCCAGTCACTAACCAATCTCAAGGATGGAAAGATTTATTTCAAGGCTCAGGGGAACACTTTTGGTTACTAGACCACCTAGGCTCAGAACCCAACATCGGTAGCTCTTCCAACAGGAAAAGTTAAGGCTTCGTACAATTTTGTCATACACATCAGAGCCGAGACGTTGGGGAAACATTGAGGCCATCCTAACCAAGAAGTCACAGAGGGGAAGGTCCTCGAGTCACTGATCCGTATTCAAACCATCAGGATTTTGTAACAAGGTATATGAGTGGAAGGTGGATAAGGTCAAGTATGGAATTAAGGGAGAGGTTGTGATCAATACAATGCACTGAAGACCATGCCAAAGAATACTCCCTACCATGTTAACACAAGTTATCATACTCGCAACATATATTGGATGATTACAAGTGTAGAAAAAGTCTTACTACTAGTCAACTTATCAATAGAAGTCATAATAATCCAAATAAAACCTCTAGGCATATATCTGATACACAACTGCAACTGTAGAATACATTATAGGCACGTATGTGAAGTATTGCAGACTAGGATCCAAATTCAATGTCCCATAGTGGAGGAATCCACTGTACAAAGGTTCCAACATGTATGATAGGGGATCCCAAAAGAAGCTTAGTAAATGACCTGGGGCCTTGCTTCAAGGCTTGGCCTACAAAAACTAATCCAGCTGTGATCTCAAAATGATCTAAATCCATCCATCACTCATGATATATTTGTGAAGCTCACTGTAAAGGACTGAACAAGATCTAGTTTTCTCTGGCAAAAATGAGGAGTAACCCCCCCTACAGAATCTGCGATAACAGGTCCAAAACCCAGCTAACTGATATCCAAATGTGTGACAAGTCAAAAATAACAACTTGTCCTCCAAGGAATATTCAAACCATGATGGAGGAAGCCTCAAGAGATGGAGAACTCCAACCAAGGATGATGCCAAGTGTCTCAAGGGTCTATGACAAGTCAAAAATAGCAACTTGTCCTCTAGAAAGTGCATAAATCAGTGCCTTGGTATGTGTGGCATTTTTTTTCTCTAGTGAAAATGCATGATTGAAGAGTCAGAAGGTGGTCAAATCTTGTCCAAATCATTAAGGAGGGTTGGCCCTCTGACATGCACTAAGAAGATGAATATATGTCCTTGTGAAGTTCCCATCTGTGCATGGAGAAGGGGGGCGCATCACCTAGGAGAAGGGAACATGAATAAACTATAGAATAACCAAGTGTTAGACATTAAGTATGACTTAGGAGAATAACTTAATTATATGCAAACACTAACATAAAGGCTACTATGTGCAGTTTTCCAATAACATAAAGGGCTATTATATGCACTTTTGGTCACCAAGAAGCAGCAGGACTGGACAGTCTAGCCTTTCAATGTTTTCATGATATCATGAGAGCCATGGATTTAATAATAACATATGATTTTAATTTAGCTGGCTACATAATTTGCATGTCAAGATGTCATCCATCTTCCACTTTTATGATGTGGAGCTACCTAGGCGACTTTAACACATACATCCTGTATTTGTGTCTGGTTAAGCTGAGTTTCTAGCTCAAAAATCATGAGAACCATGGATTTACTAATAACACAATATATTAATTCAGCTGGCTACATAGTTTGCAAGTCAAAACATCTCTCCATCCTCCACTGTTATGATGTGGAGCCACCTAGGTGACTTTAACACTTACATCCTGTATTTGTGTCTGGTTAAGCTGAGTTTCTAGCTCAAACATTTATATACTGATTGTAAATCACTCTTATTAAGTCTCTCCACTGAATAACTTGCATTTTCCATTTGTCTCAGTGTGCAATCAGTTTCAAAAATTTCTTTGTTGGAAAGCTATTCCTTTGTTATCCAACTCAAAATATCTGCTGCATATTGTTTTTATTCAGGGCCTTTATCTTTAACAGATCTAGCTCCTTTACCATGCAATGGTTCACAAGTTCGTGTAGCCTATCAGGTAAGGTAGTCTTCTGATAGGCATTTTCTAGTCCTGCTTCATTATGAAATGCCTTTTTTCTTATTGTCATTCGTCTTTGGGGTCATCTCTTTCAGGGTGTTCCAGGAGCATATAGTGAGGTTGCAGCCTTGAAAGCCTATCCAGATTGTGAGGCAGTTCCTTGTGAACATTTTGAAGCTGCATTCCAGGTACAGGCTGTGCTTGCATTGATGTATAAGGATCTGGGGAATCCAGATTCCATTCATGTTACTAAATCAGTTCGCTAGCCACTTGCAGGCAGTTGAGCTGTGGAGAGTTGACAGAGCAGTTCTTCCCATAGAGAATTCTCTTGGTGGCAGCATTCACCGCAACTATGATTTGCTACTTTGTCACAATTTGCATATAGTGGGTGAAGTGCAGCTGCCTGTCCAGCATTGTCTTCTTGGACTGTCCGGTGTGAAGAAGGAAGATATTAGACGTGTTGTGAGTCATCCCCAGGTAAGATTTGTGTCTTTAGTAAAATAAAAGTAATTGCAAGCTTTCTCATCAAATTCATTAGGTTTATATCTGAAAGTGTATACTGGCAGGCTCTTGCTCAATGTGAGAAGGTTTTAAGCGAGTTGGGTGTTGCACTGGAAAATGTTGATGACACAGCAAGTGCTGCTAAGGTTGGTTTCCAATCTGAATTGTTTTGAATGTTTGAGATCATTTTCCTCTGCCTTGTCAATCACCTGATCAAGCATCATTGGTTGAATTGCAGTTTATATCCACTCATAATCACAGAGATACAGGAGCTGTTGCAAGTGCTCGAGCTGCAGAGATTTATGGCCTTGATATTCTTTTAAATGGGGTTCAGGCATGAGTTTCCTCAATTTTCTAATTTTGATCTAAAGGCCTTTTTAATGCATAATAAGCTGTTTTGTCAAAACTCTTCATGGTGAACATAACAAGTTACAATATTTTTTGTGGCTGCAACTGAAATATTGATATGGATGGTTGACTTTGCTCTAATAGCATATCGTCAGTGCAGGATGATTTTTACAATGTTACTCGCTTCTTAATGTTAGCCAGGGATCCAATAATTCCACGAACTGACAAACCTTTCAAGGTATTCTACTCTAGTAAGTTAAAGTTTTGTGTTAAACAGATGATTTATTGCTTGTAATTATTGCAAATGCAAGATTAATGGTTGTTTGCTTTGCTTGGCAGACGAGCATTGTATTCACTGTTGAAGACAGACCTGGGGCTATTTTCAAGGCACTTGCTGTATTTTCTTTGAGAAATATCAATTTAACCAAGGTAATGTACACTTCATGGATGGCATTATGTGATTTGCTTATGGACTCAATATGCTCCTCTAAGAGTGTTATTTCTAATCATACCACAGCTTGTCTTGTTTGTTCAGCTTTGACATTCTAGAGCTGGATGTTGATTAGACTATGGCTTTATTAAATTCTCTTACTCCATAGCAGATTGAAGGTAGACCCCAGAGAAAGCGGCCATTGAGGGTGGTTGATGATAGCAACAGTGGTACTGCAAAGTGAGTATTGATGTCTGGTTGATTTAGGCATTTAAAACATTAGCTTTGATTGCTTGTTTATGTTCCCACCTTTGTGTAGAAGGTGTAAGGGTTAGTTGGGTTTGTTCCAGTGCATTGTTTCCAAAAAATGGGTTCATCTCCCTCCTGTGCAGCAAAATGTCCAATTATCTATAGTTCATGGTGGGTACAATTAGATGTCATATGAAGTTGTTCATTTTTGACATGGCAATTCTTGGGATTACAATAATTTTGATAGATTGTATCTTATTGCAGATACTTTGACTATCTCTTCTACATTGACTTTGAAGCCTCTATGGCTGATCTACGAGCACAAAATGCATTAGGTCACCTACAGGTAAAGTTTTGTTAATCCATTTTTGAGGGAGTTATTCCCGAGTGAGATAGCAGATAAATCTTATTGCAATTTTCCCTCTTATTAACCTGTGTAAACTTGTCATGGGATATAATGAACACACTAATGGAAATTCATGTATACTATAGTTCTTCGTTGGATATTGAAATGCTCATTAAGGCTCATGAAGCATGATATTTTATCTCTTCCAAGTTCCAATATCTAAACATTCGACTGAGAGTGATCTCAAATTTTATTCTCTTTATACAAATTTGCTTTATGATCTCTACCTTGAATAGTTAAATGGTCTATTTCTGTTTCCTAAAACTTTAGAGCATTCCATTTTTTAATTCAACTGTCTGCATCAATACTGGAGAAGAGAATAGGACAGTCTATTTCTTCAAGATAAGAAAGTTTTAATCTTAGACCCTGATGCGGAATAGCTAAACCACACTGAAGGGAAGATGGCCAATATGACAACTCACAAAGGTAATCAACTCTTGAAGTTTGTACACTGGAATAATAGGCAATTGTCAGAGTACCACTCTTTGTGATATTGGCATGCATGAGGAGTATTCTTGCAGCTACTGTTTGAGTTGGATTTTCCTTTTCTGAAATATCTTTCTAAGTTTTTATTTTTCCTGTGTTCTCTTCCAAAGGATAAAGAATCTTTAGAGAAGGGTAGGCAGTGGAAGTAAAATCAATGGCATGAAACATGTTTCTTTTTTTAAGTAGATTGTCCTAGAGTTACAATGAGGGTGCCATGAGGCGATATTCCTATATGTCAAATCAGAGCAATTCATTAACTGAGTGCTGTTTGACCCTAAACCAGTGGACAAACCCCACTTATGTGAGCTTTGGAAGTGACATAAATTTGATAGTTGATACTAGCTTAACTTGTAAACCAAATCCAAAACTCTGGATGGTCATTGGATATGCATGTCTATTTCCTGGATAATTGTCTTCCATCTTTGCTTTTCACCAAATTCTTGCTATGCAGAGGAACTGAAATCATCATGGCTAAGTTATTGCTTTGAATGTTTTGAGATTTTTTCGGTCGTCAATTTGCTATATATTTTTATATCAAAAGTTTAAAACTTTCCATGGGAACTTATTGTTGGCATGAGAGAGAGATGCCAAGCTTCTATCCAGAACAGCATGTAATCTTCAGTGGTAAATTGGAATTGAGATTTTGCTTTGCCTTCACAGGAATTTGCAACATTCCTCCGAGTACTGGGCAGCTATCCAATTGACACGACCCTGTGAATCATCCTGCAGTTTCATAGGCCTACATATCATTTGTTCAAACTTCAAAGGTTTCTGCCCTTGTGAAGCACATCGTTTTCCACTGCTCTACTTCGTGGCTGAGGGGAACAGACATGTTGGTTTCTACTTATTTAGTCTTGGCACCCTGTCAAGGAGATTGTGTTCCAGAGGTTCCTGCAGTACTCAAGTTGGAATGCACGGGTTGAATGTTAGCAACTTATGCATATTAATACTACTTACAGTTCACCAGCTATTGATGTGGGCCTGAAGTGAGGATTGCCACCACCTGGTACTGTAAAATATCAGATAGATGTCTGTACAGATTTTGTATATTTGATTTTATGTAAATATGGTTGCAGGACTTAGGGATAGAGACAAACCGATGCAGGAAGAAATGATCCCTTTCTAAACCTGATATAATATTATTGTGTTATGTTTTATTGAATCGCTAACATTTGATTTGGATTTCTCTTTTGAAGCTTGGAGGCAGAAATGTTGTACTGAGTGTGAAGCATTGAGATGGAAGGGAAATCAGTGGTAGTATTGAAAGAATTTATTGATTCTGTAAACTTAAATTCTGGAGTAGATTTCTTGTAAGATAATCTGTAGTATAACATTGGCACTGTCTCTTTCTAGGAATTTGTTGAAAACTTCAAATACCTTATATTTTTTCCTTTCTAAACTTGATACATCTTATGGAACGCTCATTTGAGCCCAAATGTTATATTTTTGTCACATCTCAGAGATCAGAGTTTGATGCAAAATACATTGAATGCTTTCAAAATGTTGCTGGGTAGAAAAGTAAGTTTTGATATCATGAGGAATGAAGTAAAGAAAGCACTAAAAGTACATAACATAATGTGCTTGTAATAGCAAGAGTGCAAGATGTAGTCTACATGATGAAGAAGTATCTCGAACAGTATAACTTAAAAATTAATAAATAGATAATATCATATTTGCTCAGACAAGGCATCTTGAATCCTGAACAAAAAGTATGTTTCTCAGCACTCCTCGAGTCAGTAAGGTTTCTAAGATAAGATATGGTATTTTTTCTTAAGTGCATCATAGCTAGACTTCATCTTCTAAATCTAGTCACAGCAGGGGGCAGTAAGTGAAAATTCATGAGCCATGAGCTTGAGACTATTAAATGGCAGTTTGTCTTTAACAACGGGCAAGAATTGATGCCCAAGTCATGTCTTCGGAATTCTTCACTGCTAGAAATTCATGGATCCTAGACTACTCATTTATCTGAAGTTTGGCACATTGATATAGAGATGTTTGTCATGGATGCTCTGGTTTACTGACTAGAGGATAGGCAAGATAAGCAGGGAAAAATGTAAAGTCTTCAAATGCACAGGAAACATATTGCTGTGATGCTAAGAAACAGGACGACTTCCTAAAACCCTCTAGTGTCTCGTATCCTGCATGTTGAGCACATGACATGCTAGGACGGGTCCTAAAACAGGACATGTGTCAAACATGCCCCTAAACACATCCTTTTGCAGATCTTGGATTGGATATTAATGAAGGAGAGGGGAGTGGCAGTTGTGATCTTGATGATTCTGACTTGGAGGAGGACCTCTGATGAGCTATGAGATTGTTCCATCCATGGTTGTTGGTTTTAGTATATGTCCTATTTTGTATTGCCATTGGCATTCCCAACTAGAGTTTTAGTGATTCAATATCTATGCAATATAGTTTGATTTTGATGACATCTAACGACTCTTAGAAAACTGCATTTTATTGTTTGAAGTTTGAGTTCTAACTTCTAAACTATTTTATGTGTATTGAATATTCTAATTTCGTGTTTGATCATCCATTCATCATTGATGCAGTGACTAGTTGTATCAATATTTTGTTAATGTTTTAATTTCCCCCAGATTAGATACTCTTATCCATGTACCCTACGTGTCTCGTGTCCTAGTGTCATGTGACTTAGCTGTGATGATATGTGGTGCAACCTTTTTAAAGACATCTTGTAGCCAATGAGCCCTTTGTTTGTTTGAGTAGATCTCATAACTACAAAACACATTTAGAGTATCGTTGAGGGTAAGTGTTGCATCAACTCCTAATAGATGTGTATTTGTCCCTTTGCCGGTGTTACCATCATGTTTGTTACTCCTCGTATTGTATGAGGTTTCACGTTGGGGTTTTCTGTTGGTATCTTGAAGCATTTGGATGGACTTGGAGATCTGCGTCTTCATGGAGTTTATTATCTTCTTCATGATGGTGTATTTGATGATGATTTTGGATGGTTTTCTTGTGGATGGATGTTGCCTTCATGCACTTGCTTTGACATATGGATGGTTACTAGTGATAATTTGAATGGTGAGGTTATGTTGTTGTTGTCACTTGGAGAGGTTGTTCTACATGGCCGTCTTTGGTTGAATGTGCGGTGAGGACATACTTGATGCTAGATGGAGTTAACACTTTTTTCATGTCCCCTTTCCTTTGGTGTTGATATGTTGTTGTAGTGCACTTTGTCTTGGTGGGATTTCCCTAGGTGATATGACATTGTAATATTTGTTAGACATTGCCTAAGGGAATGTGTAATGAATGATGTTAGTACCCTTGTGATGTAATATTTCTTAAGTTTGAGTTAGAGAAGGGTTGTGTTAACATATTTCTGATGATCAAGCCTTTTCCTAAAGTTTGATGTGATATTAATCATGCTATAGTCCTTTGGTGGTGCACACTAGGTTCAAGCCTAGGTAGAACCTCTAATTTGTTATTACATTGCTATCATGGAAGGGTTTTACTAGGGAGAACAACTTATTTGCATGATACAACACTTGGATTACCCACCCTTTTATTTGCAGACATGTTTATGCTAATTTAATTAGTGGGTGACTAACTGGGAGGTTGGACCATATTTAATTAAAATATTAGCCTTTGTGCACACAAGTTGATGTTAACTTAAACCATTTGATGGTTAATTTAATCCTTTGGAAGGCTAGTTAGTTCAGCCCTCTCCTTCATTGGCTTGCTTTCACAAGTGGGAGAGTTTATTTGGAGGTTATGCATGGTCTTTCTATTAAGTGCTCTTTCCAAGGCACATGGATGAATATTTTACTATTTGTTAATGTGTGTAAAAACATTGGCTCACTTCCCTAGGTCACCTCCTCTAATGCACATGGTTTTGAGTGAATTAGTGGATGGTATTGAAAACAACACTTGGTTTGGCACATGCTTTGATGAGATCATTCACCATTGCCACACCTCCCTAGGGTGCATTCATGGGGAGTTGTTTATTTTATTTGGGAGTTGTAGCTGCCTTGGAATTAATTATTAGTTTATTGAGGTGGTTGCACATGGACAAAGAACCTTGATATTTTGAGAAGTTGATCAATTTCTTTCTTGTAAAGTGCTATAGTTATGTCACGTACCCCAATTTCAATAACATTTTATGTTTAAGAAAACATTATATTTTATTTTTATTGTAAAGTTTATGACTATTGACCAAGTGGGGTTAAGGATGACTGTAACGAATTATGTTGAACATTTTATTATTTAATAAATACAAGATGAGACAAATAGTCTAAGGAGGCTATTGAATGAGTGCCCACTGACCCACTAGGAGGAATAGACCGGGGTGAGAGCAAATTGACACATGGCAACATCCTCAGTCACTTCTAGCTGTTGTAGGGGGCAATTTCTTTAATTTTGTGGTCATGTTTCCCAAGAAAATGGAACAGTGCAGGTGGAGCTCATTAATTGAAAAACTGACAAAAAAGACCTAGGCATGCATACATCTATCCATCGAATTCAACAGGAGGTTGTTCATTTTCTTTACCTTGATAAATTTCTGAAATTGAGAAAGGAGCACAAGAGATTCGATGAGGGGAAAGTTGGAAGTGGTTTGAGTGTTAAGACTGCTTTCAAAACTAGTGCAACTTGATAGCTGAGTTCTTTACTGCTGAGGACAGAAGTACCAAGGACAGAAGTACTACTGTTAAGTACTTCTGTTGAGTTGCAGGGTTAATTAATCCCATTTCTTCACATAGTGCTTTCATCCTGGTGGATCAATGGATAGGCTCGGGGGTCCTAAGACAAGCATTTGAACTATTTTCAGGAAAAAGTTGGGTGGAACGGTATCTTTGGGCTGTTTGTCTCTTCTACAAATTACCAGGTTCTATTGTGTTATCTTATTTATTTGTGTCAAAGTAAATTACTGAAATGAAAGTAGTCAAGTTTAATTTTTCTATTAATACTTAGATATTTTGAATCTGTTAGTAGAATGCTTAAGTCTGCATTTAATTACGAAAGTTTACTTGTAAATGATTATATGAATAAATGAACGTAGAATTAGAAATGATTGATTAATGAGTAGAATTCCTTTCTGCATTTTTCCACTCATTTTACGATGAAGTACTCTATTACAGAAGGTTTGTTTAGAGGTAAATATGAATGATTATATATGGATAAAATGATCTGAAACTGTTATCGAATTGAAGAATTTACGTAAAAATGAATCACTAATCTTTTCTTTTGTTAAGTTATTGACAATATCTTCACATAATTGTTAAAACATTGAAAGCTTTTACTGTTATTTACTAGCTAATTACCATAATAATTCCATTTTGAGGTCTTAACTTTTTATACAAAAACCTCTAAGATTTTTACATAGAGTCTATTATGGTAAGCTTGTGTCACTCAGTCATAAAACTGTGTATAGTATAATATAATAAAAATTACTGTAATACAATCAAATTAGTTATACTTAGTAAAGAAAGCTCATTCTTTATTTTAATACTTTAAAAACCTAAAATACAAGCAATGTTACTCTAGTTATATTATAGTAAATAATACACAGTTAAACTAACTTTTGTTTCTTTTGAAACATCAAACAGAGCAAGTTCACGATGAACAGTCAATAGACTGAAAATGATTAAGATTATAACATCTATTGTTTTTTTTTTTCAATGTGGTTCACGCGGCTTGACCGAGCTACGTCCATGGAAATAAATCAGGCGGGCCCACCCGAAGGGGCCTCACACCTTCGGCACACTTCATGCCTAACCCCAATAGCGTCAATGAGAATTGAACCCGTGACCTCTATACCGAGAGGCCTAGCGACGGGTGCTCAACCAATTGAGCTAACTCTTGGGGCTATTATAACATCTATTGTATCATAGTACCTTAAGTATTTAAGAAAACAAACTGTAAACATTCAGTATAACTCTATTATTATTATTATTTGCAAATTGTTCTTCTAAACCGTGATCTCTAATACATTCCTTTATATCTACATTTCCAAATCTGTTTATAAAAACCAAACCTTAGGTTAACCCCTTATGGTACAGATTGCACAAATAAAATCGTAATAACTAATTTGCTAATGGCTTTAACCCATTTACAACCGTATCATAATTTACAAATAATAATTGCAATAACACAAAAACTAACTACCAAGCTTAATGCACTATGCAACCAAAAATAAAAAAATAAAAAAAATGCTAATAAGTATTTACATTATGGCCGTAAGCTCTGCCTCTTAGAAACAAATTAATTACAAACAAAGTCTTTTAATTTATCAATAAATTTATCAACGATCGCCTGGCCTTACTTATAAAACCAAAATGCCTTAACATATTCGTAGCCACGAAAGAGTTACAGTGGCTGAGCAAAGGCCAAGAAAACTTCCACACATCTAAATCACAGTATACAAAACGATAACAAAATCCTGGAATAATAATATTTTAGCCTAAAACGACATCACAAGAGCTGTAGCTCATTTATAAAACCCTAGGGGTTATCATTAAGGATGGTCAAAACAAAAACAAAACAAAAAAAACAAAACAAGTTTGATCACAAGTATTTTGAATGTTGTAGTAACATTATGCAGGAACCATTTTGATGCCACACACACCAATGACGAATGCTACCTCAGGGTTGGGATCGAGGCTTACCCGAAGCCTTTCTTGCTCACACTCTTTAGCTCAAGGTTACACCTTTAGCTTTTGACTGGGTATTGCTAAGTATTTCTTCACCTACATCATACAATAAACACTTGGAACTATATATTAAATAGCCGAGATTTAAATAATTAAGAAAATAGAGAAGGAACGATTGGAGGTTTTGTAACCACTCACCAGTTTTTAGCATGGAGTTCGTTGAACGGTTATGGCAACCAACAGCTTCAAACCTGCTAACGCCACAGACAAGCAAGAGTAACGACACTTTAACATTGAGCTCGATGAAACGAAGATGGCAAGAACCAAAGCTTCAGACCTGCTAACGCCACGAACAAACAGAGAATGACAACTGTTGCAGAAACCCGAGAAGGCCAAGGGTCTGTTGGCCCGTTTCTCCTCCAAAAACAATCAACTAATGAAACCAAGCGAGTTTTAGGGTATTGCAAGTGCATAGGGTTAAACGCCAAAACCCTTCTTCAAACGAGCAACCACCACGTGGTTTCCACTAACGTTGAAATCTTTTATTCGTTTGATATAGTTTTGAACCTGCACAAAGTAATACTATTTCCTTGTTAAAAATTAAACAAGTCATTGTTTTGGATGTTGGAGTTCTTTGCTAAGTTGTAATTGTTATTTTAAGCATCGACTACATGCTTAAGTTAGTGGTGTTATTTTTGTAGTTAGTCTATAGTTGCAAATTTAATAATGTTAATGCTTAGGCAAGTTTTAGAAGTAACATGGTTAAAGTTCATAATATTAAAATGTTGAGAATGTAGTTAAGCTCCCAGTACTACAATTATCAAAAAACATGTTTCAATAATTATAAATCGGAGTTGTCTAACTAGGGGACTTTTTGTCTTTCAGGTTGATTTTCTGTCGGAATCCGGTGAATTTAATCTACAAAATCTGTAATTTTTGTTGTTTGTTGGGCAATTTTAAGCTTAGAAATGAAATCAGGTGACAAAAAACCCCAAACACCCACACTCTGTAAGATCTAACAGTGTTTTTAAACATTTTGAAAATTCCGTGAAGATTCATGGCAAAAAAACTGGTAAAAACCAACCGGAAACAGAGGTCAAAAAGTCCCCTCTGTAGACAACTCGTTTACAAACCACCCATCATGTAATTGTTTAGAACAAATAATCACGATACCATTCTAGTTGCTACTTAGGTAGAAAAGACCTTGCTATAGGCCTGGAATCTCTTACGCTTCAATAATCTAGACAATAAATAGAGTCACCAAAGTAGTTGAAGTTTAAGTCTAAAGAATAAAATATAAGGATCTTTCCTAACTTACTCGTTTAAGTCTTCAGAGCCTTAAATTCTTACACCATAAATCTGGAAGTAAGGTTTTACCTGTGAATCCTGTACAAGCATCAGATCCATGTTAGCTTTGAGAAAAGCTAAGTAAGCCTCGGGCTGACCTCAAGCCCCTTCAATAAGAAAATAAAACAACCATCAGAATCACACACTTTTTTACAAATAAATCAATGATCTGGATTTAATAATTTATTTTAACTCATTAAATGTCGACAAGCATTTTACTATTCAAAACTGAAAATCATTATAGATTGAGTATGGTTAGTGGCATGCGAATTAAAAATTAATAAGTAAATTTTGTAGCCTTTTAGTTACAGTTAACCAAAGAGTATTAACTCCTAAGTTTCTCTTTATGTCTTGTCTTTATAAACTATATGTTAACTAGACTAAAGTTAATCATTAAACTAGCATTTTGACTACGATTTTGCATTTAATATTACATAGAAAATTTTTAAATTTTTGGGATTTTTTTGGGGATGTTACAAGTTAGTTGGAATCTTGCATATTCTTCCATGAATTTGTTGGAGTGCCCTTCTTCTCACACATGTGGGTGGTTGACCTTTTACTATTTTGAGGAGTTTGTTAGACTGACCTATTCCTTCAGTTGCGGGGGAGGTTGCATATGCTATTTTGAGTTTGTTGAGGAGTGCTCTTCTACGGGAAGATTATTTTACTATTTTATCTCGCATGCATATTGGAGGGCACACTTTGGAGGAGATTTTTGGGTGGGCATCTTAGTATGCCAAGGATTATTTTTATTTGATCTTGCATGCATCTACCTTGGAGGGTGATTTTTTTTAATGATATTTTAGCTTGTTGATTTGACAACTAAGCTTATTTTAGTGATGTGCCCTCTCTCTAAGATATTCTCCTTAATTTATCATTTTCCTAGTGGATTGAATTGTCTTAAAAGGGACAGAGACCATTTGACTTGGAAAAGAACCTAACTAACCCAACTTTATAATATTTCTATGACTTGGAAAAGAACCTAACTAACCCAACTTTATAATATTTCTATGACTTGTAATGGAGTGAATTAGGAAAACAATATATTTTAATTGTATGGGAGATCTAGCTCTTTCTATATAAATGAGTTTTCTCCCCATTTCATTGGTGATTGGTGAATTGGGAATTAGAGAAATGAGAAGTGAAGGAGTTAGAGTAATAGCTCTTTCTATATATATGAGTTTTCCCTCCATTTCATTGGTGATTGGTGAATTGGGAATTAGAGAAATGAGAAATGAAGGAGTTAGAGTAAGAGCATGGCGATGAGGAAGGAAATCTTTTGTGTATGAAATGCTTAAAGACAAATGACGAAATGAGGTATTGTTGTTTGATTATGTTTATGCATCTCACTTTTGTTGTTAATTATTTGTAGATGTCTTTTGTTATCACACTTATATAGAGACCAAATAACAAAGTTAATTAATTTTTGGAATAGTCAACGTGAGGAAGTTCTCCCTCTTGATCTATTTGTTGTTATACTTCTATTTTATTTCCTTTTTTCTAATGCAGATTTGATGAAATTGATTAATAATTCAGTGTTATGTAACAACATCTTTGTATAGTTTGATGAGTGACAAGTCTAGTCCTTCAAGATTAATTTTTGGCAAACATCTTAAGGTTTTAAGCATCAACCTAGTTCTTTTAATCTTAGGTATTCAAGTAAAATGATGGAGGTTTCAAACTAGTCCTCTCATTTTAAGTAGGTTAAATGTGACACCTTAGTCCTTACCATCTCAAAAGCCTACTTCAAGTGTTGATTGACACACTAGTCCTTTCATTTACACAATGTCTTATGACTCAATTATCCCTTAAGTTGAGAGGCACTAGTCATATCATCTTATTCCCTTGTTCCCCTCTCCCTTCATTTTCTTCTTATTTCACATCCCTTTTATCTATTTCCATACCATTTCTTATACAACCATTACCACACATTTTGTCAAGGCTTACTCTACCTATATCACCTAGAACCCTCACTCCGTAGCCTTAACAATCTTACTTTTAGGGATACCCCCTTTGAGTTGGAGGAAGGTCAACTTGAAGAGAGAGGAAGAGCTATTGAGGTGACAGTGGGTATCTTTCATAAAGCTGCACAAGATAAACTCCTTGAGATTTGAGACTTTACATCATTAGAGGTGATAGATTTTGTTGTAACATTAATGCTATACCTTATATTGTATGAGGCTTCACATCCAGGTTTTCAACTAGTATCTTGGAGAATTTGGATGGACTTGGGGATCTACATCTTTATGGAGCTTCTTATCTTCTTCATGATGGTGTATTTGATGAAGATTTTGGTGGAGGAGTCACTTTTGTGTGGTGGATTGTATAGCTTTCCTTGAACTCTGTATGCCTATAAATTGTCCACAATTTGTGAGTTGAGGATATCCAAATTGGTTTCCTACTCTATTTTTGTCTTGGATGCTAAATGAACTTGGATAATGAAGGAGGATATTTGTGCCATGCACATGAGTTTTGCTTTAAGACCTTAACTCCATTGTATTGGATAATTTGGATTCCTTATACGAAGGCATAAGGCCTCCCATGTGGCAATATTTCCATCTTGATGGATCACAAAATATAGACCCCATAGATAGAATTTGGGTAGGTCATGAATTCACCTACTCTATTGTTACCCGATTAGGGAGCTCTATGTAAGAATCCAACTATGGTCCACAATCTCTGTTTCAAGGAATCAGAACTGGGGTTGTGAGTTTGTTAACCATGTGTATTGCTATTCTAATATACGAGAGACTGATAAAGAAGGTGGAATTGGCCCTCTTTCCTATTTGGAAGATATAGTTAGATGAAGTTCAAAATTTTGTTAAGTATTATTTATAATAGCGACTTCATGGTGTTTTAAAGAAGTTTTCGGTTAGTCTATGATGGAAGTGGATTTCATTATCATAAAAAATTACAAGAGCAAGAAATTTATTTGAGGATTTTCGAAACACCAAAATCCCACATCCATTAGTTACACTAACTTGCAATGATCGATAACCATTGTTTGCTTTGTACATTGTAAATGACAAGTGGAGGTTAAGGCCCACACTGTCATGAGGTTTGAATTTGGTTGTGAGTGTGTCTCTTGGCCTTAGCACAAGTTCTAGTCACTGGAGTTTTGATTGGGTGAGTTGCATATATATGCTCGAGAATGACCCATGTTTTCTTTTGGGGATAAATAGTTAGTGGTGGTAATTAGAGATATGAAAACTCAATAAAGGGTTTGTTTTGATTTGAGCACACATGTTCCCGTGTTGAAGTGCTTATGCTATGATGCCCAACATTATAAACATTATAATGCACTTCTTCCCTGGCTTTAATGTGAAATATGGGAAAAAAGTGAAGTTGAGGTAAGGTAATTCAATGGTTGGAACTTGAGAAAAAGAATGCTCTAAAATCTTATTTGGAGTTTTGATTGAATGATTGGCACATATACACTTGGGAATGATGTGGGTTTTCTTTTGGGGACAGGTAGTTAAAGGTGGTAATTAGAGATTTGAAAATTCAATAAATGGTTTGATTTGATTTGAGCACATATATTCACATGTTGAAGTGCTTATGCTATGCCCAACATTATAAACATTATGATGCACTTCTTTCTTGGCCTTTATGTAAAATTTGGGAAAAAGGTGAAAGTTAAGGTAAGATAATTAAATGCCCAAAGGGGTTGGATCCATTGGTGTAGAGCGAGGAGTTTTTTTACCAGTGGGCAAGGTTCAATTTCAATGAGGGCCGAATTTGGAGCCACGGGGGCACCTTGAGGTAGTGGTCAAACATGCAGTTCCACCCATAAATATTGTAGTAAATGATCTTGTGACCCATGGACACATAAGTGGATCAAATCCCACCCCCATGTCCTCCTAACATTAAGAATGTTGGGGTGTAGACTACTCAACAAAGCTCGTGTAATCCTTGTAAGAGGTCGTTGGTTCAAACCCCGGATAACCCATGGTCCCTTGTGGTAGGATCAATGGTTGCACCTATGGGTATAGTGGTTGTGGATGGGATTGGACCCCTTGACCTCATGTCACATGAGTACCAACCCCATCCCAGTTGCCGATTCCCCTAGAACATAAAAAGAAGATAACTCAATGGTTGGGACTAGAGATAAAGATGATCTAAATCTTATGTAGGAATACTGTAGCTAGAAAAGGAATTTAGAAAGTAAAAGCACAACTTGTCAAATTTAGTGGATTCTCATATCATCACTATAAACATTATAATGCACTTCTTCGTTGGCCTTTATGTGAAATGTGGGAAAAAAGTGAAGTTGAGGTAAGATAATTCAATGGTTGAAACTTGAGATAAAGATGCTCTAAATTATTATTTAGGATACTTGTAGATAGAAAAGAAAAACACAAGCACGTGATGTTGTCAAATTTAGTTGATTCCTGTTTAACTAGTTAGACACCTAATCAAACATTAAGTTTCATAGTGAATAAACCATTTTACAAGATTTAAAGGTTTTAGATTTTACCACTTTAAAAGTTACAACTTTATGAAATAAACAATTTAATATTTATTTGTGTTTGTTTATTTATTTGTAACTTCTTTGTCATGTTTGGTTCAACAAAACACAAAAGTGAATAAATAACACTCTTGTTGCACTAATAGTAGCGAGGTGCACCTAGATGTTGACAAAAAATAAATAAATAAAAAGAATACACATACATACATATGATCATTACATATTTTCACATTTTTATAATTGTTGACTTGTAAAAGTTTAGCATTTAAGTTGTGCATCACATATGGTATCAAAGAAAGGTTGTATATGCTAGGGCCTATGCTTCTGCATGATCAAATAAATGACCTACTAACTATTAATTTTACTTAGTTCTATTTAATTGTTTTGAGTGGACAAAAAAATGAAATTTGTATGTACATATGTTCCATGGCAGTGATGGATAGAAGAAGAGGAAGAGGTGGAAATTGGGAAACAAGAAGTTGTAATGCATGACCTACACTACTTACACCTCCACCATCTCCCATCATGATAGAGGAACATGGCAATGTACCGGTAAGAGAGGTTATGCTGATGATGCATTCTTTTCAAAGAATATTAGATGCTTTGACTAATAGGTTGAACCAAGATGCTAACAATGCCCATGTTATTAGAGATGGGTTGGTGAACTCTCATAAAGATAAGGTTCACAGAGAACTAGTGAAGGATGAGTTTTCGAAGTTTTGAGGCTCAATTAAAGAAGAGACAACATAAACATGGTTTCATAATATGGCAATGTGTTTTGTAGTGAGAGATTACACTTGCAATATCAAGGTGAGTATGGATATCTTCCAAGTGAAAGGAAGTATGTTGATGTGGTGGAAGACTTTATTACTACAATCAAGTATGGATGTTTTTGAGATATCATGGGATCAATTTGAGGAGAATTTCAAAGAGAACTATCTCTTAGAGGAATTTATTAAGAGGCATTTGAATGAGTTCAACTCCTTGAGATAGGATAGTAGGTCACTGTAAGCCTTATTATGTTAGATTTATGGATATTTTGAGGTATGCATTACATATGAACACAAAAAATTGACAGTCAACATTGTTCATTTACAAGTTGAATTATAACATCAAGTCAAAGGTTTGAATATTGATGCTCCACACTTTGCATGAGATAGTACAAAGGGCTATCATAGCCAAGGAGGAACTTATGAGGGGAAATTAATGGAGGCCATCTAGACCTTCAGGTTTAGGAGGAGAAAGACAAGATTCTTAGCTAACTAGCACACATAGACTAGTGATAGGTCACAGGGATGCACCAAGAGGACACACTGATGGGGACTTAGAGATGTTAGTTAGGAGGATAGAGGCCACCATATAGGACACTGATTCAATACTGTTAGACCACAACACACTCAACATAGTAGTGTACCTACTTTTACATAGTTTGGGAATGTCATGTTCCCTGTGACCTCATGGTGCATTTGGGGTCACGCAATACTCAAACTAGTGACTTGAATCCCTTCTAGTACTCAATTTTGCTTTTCTACTGGTTAATTAAAATTTACAGTGGAATTATATATGTAAACAAACACCTATATTCAATATAAACATATACGAGAGTGCTACATATATTTTCTACATGAATGCATTCACTCAACACCATTAATTTTGTGCATTTAAATCATACAAAAACAATAATTAAATAAAGTACATAATATAAATAAATACCAATAATTGATACACATATGGAGACTTATCTGAAAAATATACCAATTGACTGCAGGCCAAGGACATTCCTCTCAACCGTAGGCTCTATGAAGCCATATCTTCCTTTGATAGGCCACCCCCAAGTTGGGGATATTGAACCATAAGAAAGTACCAAGTTCTCCCGCTACAACTATCTCAATCCTCTAGCACTCCCCCATTAGCTTGCACAACCCAATGAATGGGGCTCCCTTTTTCGAGTTAACAGTCCATCAGGTTTGTTACCCCAATTCCCTTCCAGTGCTCTAGCACATGCCGAACAAGAACTCTTTGTGCTGGGAATCTAGGGAATTCAACCATTCGCGGTATGGGTCCAGACTATAGTACATGTTATGCCTTCGAGATAAGGTATTGGTGATGGTTCAATGATGGCAGACATAATGACGAAGTCTGAATGGTAGCAACATGATCAAGTATGACTAGTTCTCAATGATTATATGCATGTTGAGAACGAGCCGTGTGACATGCATGGATGAATACCACTTAAGTGACAAAATCGTTTCTTAAGGAAATACCCAACACAAATAAGTTAGATTACAATACCCCATGAATACTCCATGAGTAGCTGTTCTATCACATACATTCTGAGCATATCTTCAGTAAACTGATTAACCCTCTTAATTTGTCCATATTTATGTGGATGATATGATGTACTTATATTCATATTTGTTCCAAATGTTTTAAATAGTCATTTCTAAAAAAATGAAGTAAACTTTGAATCCCTCTCTGAAACAAATGCCTTGGGTATTCCATGTAATCTTGCAATATACTTCATATAAATTTATGCTATGTTAGTTTCCTTATGAGTTAACTTAATTGGAATGAAATCTGCAACCATTGTCAACTTATCCACCACTACCATGATTGAATCATGTTGTTTTACTGTCCTGGTAATTTAGTGATGAAATTTATTGTCACCACATCCTATTTCCATTCTGGAATTGATAATGGTTGAAGTAACCTGTTGGATTCCCATGCTCAACCTTTACTTTTTGACATTCCATACTTCTTTCTATGTACTCAGTTATTTTCTTCATTCCTCGCAAAAATATAGACTCCTTTATTGTTATAATAGTCTTGTGATGTCCAAGATGTCTTGCGTAGGGTACCTTGTGTATTTAACCCATTACCAACTTTCTTAATTCAACATAATTATGAATGTAAATTCTTTTATTATTCATAAGAATCCCATCATTTTACAAACTTTATCCTTTAAATTTTCGCTATAAATTTTCTTGTTGTAGCTCTTTTTTTACCTGAATATGATGCAGATATGAAATAACAACTTCACATTATAGGAAATTTGGGGTCTAAAATGGGCCTTATAAGAAAACATGTCACCTTGTAAGAAAGTGATCCATTGAATTCAAGAACCAATAGAATTTCAAGAAAAGAGACAACCATAATGGTTGACATGACATATTTGAAATTAAAAAAAACATTTTTTAATTCATATTTTCAACATATCTCCCCATTGTTTTACTCAAATTCTGAGTCAAAGCACTCGTTGGATGCTAAATTAAATTCCACATCCAACAAGTACCCACATTGCATACTTTTGACGGACCCTGCTACCCTAAAAACAAGAAATCCCTGAAAAAACATGATGACAATACCTGAAAAACATGACAATGACATCAAAAGTATGCAATGTCGATACTCGTTGGAAGCGGAATTTAATTCCGCATCCAATGAGTGCTCCCTCTTGAAATTTGAATAAAATGACAAGGAGATATGTAGAAAATATGAACAAAAAATAATTTTTTTCTCTTTCCCTAAAAAATTCATAAATATTATTTTATTCTTTTAATTATTCTTTTATTATTTTTCCTTAGGAGGCCCATTTTAAACCTCAAATTTTCTCTAATGAGAATTATGACTTTTAAATATGATTTGCACATGCTAATGGCTTTAACATACAATATTGTGTGTGCTCTTGTATTGAGTGCATATTCAACCTTATTTTCCTTGCTTTTAATATGCTTGATTTCAAAATCAAACTCACATAGAAATTCCAACCATCTTGCATGTCTTGCATTTAAAGTCTGTTACTCAAATAACTATTTCAACCGGTTGTGATATGTTCTTAGTTCAAATTTTATTCTTATGAGATAATGTCTCCACATTTTTAAGGCATGCACTATAGCAATCAACTCTAAATCTTGTGTGACATAATTTTTCTCATGTTCCTTCAACTTCTTAGATTTTTAACAAACCACATGCCCATATTGCATGGGTGCACCACCAATTCTTTCCTTACAAACATTTATACATACCAAAATATCTTTATTTGTATCAACAATTTTGAGAATTGATGTATTGGTGAGCAATCTCTTCAACTATTGGAAACTTTCTTTACACTTAGGTGTCCATTCAATTTTGACTCCCTTCTTCTGCAAGGATGTAATTGGATGTGCTACCTTTGAGAATCCTTTTACAAATATTTTGTGATATCCAACTAATCCATAAATGATTTGACCTCTGATACATTCTTGTGTGCATGCCACCCCATGATAGCTTCAATCTTCATGGGGTCTACTGCCACCCCTTCCTCATATATGATGTGTTCCAAGTATTGAATTTGTTTATAATAGAATGAGCATGTTCTTAGCTTGGCATATAATTCATTCTCCCATTAACACCTATAGAACTAATCTCAAATGTTCTTCATACTCCTTAATTGATTTTGAATAAAGAAGAATGCCATCTAAAAATAAAATGACAAACTTATTTAAATGTGCCATTCATTAAGCACATTAAAGTAGTTAGTGCATTTGATATTCCAAATGTGAATACCACAAACTCATAATGACCGTATCAAGTTTAGAAAGTTGTTTTGTTGATATCTTCATCCTTTATTCTCACCCGATGATAATATGATCTCAAGTCTATCTTGGAGTAAGTCCTTTCCCTTTCATCTTGTCAAACAAGTCATCAATTATGGGTAAAGGATATTTGTTCTTCATTGTGAATTTATTTAATTGCCTAAAGTTAATACACAATATAGTCAATGTACCCCTTCTTCAATAATTATTCAAGTTATATATGTAACTCTTTCAACTCAAGTATTCTCATTTTATATGGTATTTTGGAATTTAGGGCAGCTCTAGACACCAAGTTGTTAAAAATGTGAATATCTCTTTTTGGTGGTATCCTAGGTATTTCTTCAAACACATTTACAGATTCCTGTAATACTAGAAAATATTCCATACTAAGGCCCTTGCCCTTTTCTGGTTCCTCCACATGAGCTGCATACAACTGGAATCCTTTTTTAAAACACCTTTTTAACTGCATCGTTGAAGCATGCCTTATAGAAATAGGCCTTGAAATTCCATTTACTATCTTATTCTCTCCTTCTTCATCAAGACAAGTGAGAGCCTTGTTGTGGCAATCTAAAATAACACGATGTTCATCCAATGAGTCCATTCCAATAAGTACAACATACGAACCAAGATGTATAATGTTCAAATCTACATATGTATGGAGTACATTCATATACAAGGAACACCTCTTTACTATCTTACTGATTCTTCTTTTGGTTCTGGTAGCCAAGTGTACCAACCATGATTTACCATTGTGTCAAAATGTTTTGGAGTTACACCGTGTTAAAGTTTGGAAGCCAACATTTTGAGTGAACACTCCACTTATCTTCAGGGAATTAGAGAGAAATTGTTGTAGAGGAAAGTGTTCCTATGGCTGGGGTCTAAGAGGCCATCAACATACTGGGGTTGAAAGGTAGATGCATATAGTTTCGCAAGTAAATATAAACAAGGTTCAAAGATTTGATTGGTTCATACCTTATCCAAGTGAAGGTTGATCTAAGTAGCCCTTCAATCTTCCTCTTGCTCCTCTTGCTCCACGAGACTTGCAAAACAAATTATACCTTCCTCAAACCAATATGACCACATGTAAAGCAATGATAATCAAAGCAATATGAAATGCTAATTTGATTAACATAAACATCTGATCATAAACAGAGATTCAATATCCATTACACAATGATTGGAAGAGGAAGAGCATCACATATTTATTAATCATGAGAGAAGTACAAAGATTACCTTCTCTTCAAGTCAAGCACCTCACGAAACCTTGATCTGGTTCTGCTGCTTCTCTTCTCCAAGGAACTCAGCATCCAAGCTCTGCAACACAAGGAGATAGCTTCTAGGACAAAGGTGGGGGGAATGAGTGTCCCAATTCCTCTAGCATAACAATGCAAAAGTTCAAGTCCCTTCTCATAGAGCTCTCTCCCTTTATTTATACATTTCTTAAAGAGATAAGGTTGAATAAGGGCTAGTTATAACTTCCCAAACCACCCCTAATTTGAGATATTTGATAATTTTATCATTTTTGACCACTACAAGATGTATTCGCGGGTAGCATGAAGGCATAGTCGCGAGTAGAGGTGAAACTCGCGGGTACCATGTAGGTAAAGTCGCGAATAGGTCAAAGATTCTCACTTTTAGGGTACTTTTGGGCATTTCCAGGATTTGGAGTCTTCTAGAGATTTGTTCTTTACTTGAATACCTTTCCAACGATCTAGAGAAGAGGTCAAACAAAGTTACAAAACTTTGGATATGGATCCTCCAAGTTAGGTGTTTTTTTAGTGACTTTCAGTGACTTTCATGAAGTGTCGTCATGGAAGTATCGACATGTGACGAAATCATGAGAAAGTGGTCACAAGTAGATAGTGTGTCATTTTGGGCTATAATAGCAATGAGCTATGAATAATAAGAAAATAATATAGTGAATATAAATAGATATTAAGAGTAGGTGAAAATAATGGTGGGGAGATCCATGAAAACAGAAAATGACATACAATAAACATATAAAAAAAAAGGATAAAAGCAATTTAGAAACGAATAATACGGGTTAAGCCCATAATTAAGGAGCAACATTAAATATTAAATTAAAACAAGAAATAGTAATATGGGGAGGGTGATAATTAAACGAGGATACATCAAGAGTGGTATCAAAGGTATGTGAGACCCATCATATTAATAATCTCTATGAGGTGCTATATTTTGAAAAAAAATATGTATTATAAAATTAATATATATTTAATAAAATATTTTTTAAATAAAATGTATTTATTCATGTAAATAAATATAAAGTTGAATTACATTTTTTGCAATGCTTTTTTAAAATGTTTTATTTTAATACTATGATTTATTTCATTAAATAATTGTTAAATAAATCATTAAATTAATTAAAAAAATAATAATAAATATTTAATAAACTTATAAATGTAGCTTGACTTATGGGTTAGGCATCATCATGTTTGTGTAAATTTTATAAGTGCCTTAGGTATAAGACTCCTTATATAAAATTTTATAGCAATTTGATTAGAGTTAAAAATTTATTATAAATTGAAGTTATATCTTTTAATTTGCTTAAATGTGTAATTTTTTGGTATAATTTATATAAATCTTGAATATTTAGTATAAATATTTACTAAGTTAAAAATTCATAAATAAATAAATTTAATGATTTATTAAAAAATAATAAAAAAATAATAACAAGTTTTAATGTAGTATTGTAAGAAATGAGGGAAGCACATAAAAGAAAAATATCATTATTAAAAGATACAAGAATATGAAGACAAAGAAGATTTTTAGCTCCATTTAAATAATTGTTGCATTAATTAATATGATGAGAATGTTGAATTCATTAAGTTTAAGTATGACTAAGTGAAAATTATTCAAAAAACATATTATACAACTTGACGAGAACTTTTTAGTTTTTTACTAGGGCTAAATTTAATAGCTATTTTTACTCCCAAATCGAAAAGTGGTGATACCAACATAACTTTCTCTTTTCGGGGCTAAAATTACAACTTTTTTCAAGCCCCAGTCGACATTGGTTGATGCCATTAAAATAAACATTGTAAATTGACTCTTGAATAAAAATAAAAATAAAACATTATTAAAATTAAAACATTAAGAATAAATAAAATTTAAAAAATATTAAAATTGAAATCAAATATATATACATAATTTAAAAAAAAAAGCCAACAAATAAATTACATGAGTGAAATGTAGTGTAGTGTGAGATGAGGAACTCAATAGACTCGAGACCCTCATCCCACTAGACTCCACATCCCCTTCCACACAACATCCCTTCGTGCCCTCTTCACCTCACCTCACACTCCACTACCTTCTTAATATTTAGTATTAATTTTATTTTTATGTTTTTATGTTTTATTAATTTATTTTATTTATTAATATTTAATTTTAATTTTAGTTTAATGTTATTTTTTTAATATTTTAATGTTAAGTTTTTTAATTTTTAAATGTTTATATGTTTAAAAAAATTATGTTGGATTTTATTTTTAATTTTTTTAATAATATTTTATTTATTTATTTTATAATGTTTATTGATATTATTATTTTAAATGTATTTGGAGTGATAATGGTTTTTTTTGAAAATGGTTTTATTTTTAATATTTTAATATTTTTAATTAATTTTGTTTTTTCAATTATTTATAGTTTTTTTTTTAATTTTTTTTTTTATGTTATGGTTTTTAAATGTTTGTAATTTTAACTCGAAAAGAAAGTGATTCTATTGGTAAAATCACTTTTTTATTTTTATTTTTTTATTCTGGAGTTTATTTTGGTATTTTGATTACAACATCGTCGATGGAAAATGTTACAGTTTCAAACAAGTTGTGATTGTATCCCTAAAACTAAAAATAACAATGTTATTGTGATTCAGAGTGATATTGAGAACATAATTTTAGGGTTTTAATTACAATGACATTAAGGTCAGGATTGTAGACACCATGTAATTTTAACCTCGAATAAAAACGAATGCTTTATTGGGAGGACCATTTTTTGATGCAGGACTCGATTTATGGCTTTTATTGCAATGGAATTGGCCATGGTTGGTCGGGGTTTAAAACAAGTTGCAATTTTAGTCTCGAATAAAGGAGTGCTACTACTTACACCACTTTTCGATCTAATGGCTATTTTTTTTATGTTTTTGACTAAAAAAACATAAGTTTTTATGGCAAGAATTCTAGTTTTAAGTATAAAATTCTCATCAAGTTGTATAATATATTAAAAGTGCCAATTCTTTTCTTTTCAAATATCCTAACATATATGTAATGATAAACTATGTGCCTATATTATGTTTTAAATTATTCATATATGATGGAGAACTATTTACCCATCTTATGTTTTAAGTTATTCATAAATGTATACAACCCCTTTTCACATTTCTATATAAAAAAAATCCGCTTAATTCAGAGTTTTGATAAAAACGATTAACTTTTTTTTATTATCACTTTAAATATGTTAATCTTTTTTAAAATCCTCCAACTTTTATTTCAGAAAGAAAAAAGCTTGTCCTTGTTATTCTCAATAAGAATCAAAAGTCATCAGTACAATCTTCCCATAGGAGGGTTACAGTAGATGGAGAAACGAATCCAAGTGACACCTCGAGAGCGTTGCCAGGGGGAAAGGCAGAACAGAAAAAATGAAGATTCCCATCAGAAAACTGTCTCATCATATAAGTGGACTGCCACAATTATTTGGTGCTTGCGATAATATTTGGACTATCTCATCCTCCAACTTATTATTTGGTGCTCGCGATAATAAGCGTAGGTGGAAATCATATCAACAAGATACCTTTTGTTCCTCATACACAATATTTTAAATTATGCAGTAATTGGACATAAGCAATTTTGTATTTAAGCCCTCATGTTTATGTAATAATGTTTGAGGCTTATGTCATTAGGATATTTTGTTGTATAGTTATATAAGGTCATTTATGTTGAATAACTTAGAGAAGATTTAGTTATACAATTATATAAAGTCAATTATGTTAAAAAATAATAATATAGTATCTTAATTTCTTTATGTAAATAAAGGCTTCCATTTCCCTTTTATATGCATTATAACTATATCCGCCTGTCTATCAAATCATCTTATTATTTTGGAGAAGTTCTTTCTCCAACAATCGAAATCCGTAAGAGTAATCAATTCTTGGATGTATTGTATTTTATTTATTTATTTTGAGTTTTATATGTGTTATTTAAGCTTAATTTTATACATTTATGTCTTCTGTATATTTGGATAATTAGTGTGTCAATTTCACATTTAACTTGTTTGTAATAATACATGTAGTACGATAATTGTTTTTGCTTTTTAAGAAACTCGTTTTCAAAGTTTCGATGTTTTAGGTAATTTTCTCAATTCAGCATAAACTGTTCTGAATTGTTCGGAACTTATTGGAAACTTTTACCCTCTAAAATCGGGAACTTTGGGACTTTTTTTGTGCGTTTCCTTCACCATGAACTTCCACGCATTCATGATCACCATGTTGGTTGTAAACAACATTCATATTTCCTCACGAATGTAAATATACATGGTTTACTCATATTTTTTTTTCTTGAAAACTAAGTTGCAATAAAAGGCTTTTTCGTGCTACCTTGTCAAGTTGGTGCACCGATCTTTGTGTATCGCTCATGCTAGAGTATTCACTCGTCCCTATGCTGAATTGTAGTTACCGCTAATGAATAATAAATGTAAATCTATTTTGACTTTTTATATATTAAATAAAAGAAAATAAATTTATTAATTTAGTATTACTTTATGAATAAAAAGTAAAATTTTAGCCAATTGAAAATGGTTTTAAATCTTACTTTAAAACTAAATTCATATATTACATTTAAATAAAAATTATTTTGATTTTTACAAATACCATAGCATAGAATGTCTTGCAAACATATACTATTCTAATACATTTTAATTATAGTTGACACAAAACTAAAAACTTACTCTATACATATAGCTGCAAATATAGGGACTATAACTTTTAAAAGTCCCCACTTTAAAAAGAGTCTACCTTATATAATCAAGGACGTGGATAGTAATCTTGATTTTATTGCAATTTCCATATGCTAAGAGGTTCTAGTTATAACCGTAATACAAGGGATATGTGAAGTCATCTGATTTGTGTTAATGTTTATTCTTTTCTCATATTTTTTAATTATTTTATTTGTATTTTTTTAATATATATTATTCACGTTCCCAACTTGCCGTTTCCTATAAATTTGGAGTAAACTTCTAAACGTATCCAATAATCATACTCACGTTCCTACACTCCTGCGTTCCAAAAACTTGTGCAACATAAAAAGTACCCATTCTCGCTCACTTCCATCCATTAACATGTAAAACAAATTGGGACAATGGGAAGATCAACACCTATAATCTCGTAACCTTGAATCCTAAAGATTATCATAGTAATCCATTTGAGTATTTGAGTGTAGGAAAGGGAATACCTTTTTTTTTTTCCCAGGAAAAAAAGCGTAATTTCATTCATCTTGCGAGATCAAAATTACATTCTGTAGATTCACAACGTGAATACCATATGCATAACCAAAAAAAAAACTGTCATGAGATTATAACAACCTCCAGCCAATAAACTATTCAAACCGGAACATACTCAGATGCCCATTGCGTTTTCTGTCCTCCTTTCAATAAGGTTCAAAATATACATCAATATAATGCTGTAAAAAAGTTTTTAGTTCTGCGAAATTAACCATCTATGCCAAAAAAGTGCATAAGAAACATGATATTATCAGTCTTCTACAAAGGGTCTGTGATAGAAACCCTGCAGTCTGCCATCTTTAATCTCTTTCACTGTCCAAGTGCCCGCAGCCAGCCTGATCCCTTCCTTGGAAGCTTTGTCCGCTTCCTGGTTATTTTCCCTGTATACATGCCGGCAAGAGTAAGATTCAAATCTCTGAAGTAAAAGTCTGATAGAGTGAAGTGTGTGTGCAAGTCTCAGCTGTCGACAAGCTTGGGTCTGATTTATCCAGTTTATGACATTCATCGAATCTCCCATAAAATTCAGCTTATTGCAACCTTTTTCAAGTGAAAAGATCAACAAGAGTTTAAGGCTCATGAGCTCCGAAAAATTATTCGTGCCCCCCCCGAGGCCCATGGAAAGAACATAGTAATGTAAATCAGAAAAGAACAAGACAGCGCCTCCTCCACAAAATTCATTTTGAGCTGCCCTGTCGAAGAAAGCCCACGGGGTCGCACGATCAATATCCACAGCTAATCTTCTACGTTCATTTGCCACCCGAATGTGTTCCGGATAAGACTTATAATATCCCACAGCCAGAGCTCCAACAATGGCCGGATTGCTAGCAGCGTCCTCAAAAATGGCTTTATTGTGTGCCAACCAAATCCCCCATGTAACCAGCAAAGGTAAAATCTTATGTTTCTGCAGAGTATAAGACCGCCACCATGAAGCCCATGCAACTTCCATCGAAGCCCCTGCCCAGTGACAAATGAAACCTGCCAGGGAAGAAACTTCCCTCCATACATCCTTTGTGAAAGAACAAAAAAGAAACAGATGGCAAGTGGATTCCAGCTCCTTTTTGCAAAGCACACACCAGCCTGGACCCTGAAAGGACCGTTTCTGAAGCACATCCCACGTTGGAACTTTATTATTAAGAGCGCACCACATGAAAAATTTTGTCTTTGCTGGGCATTTCAACCTCCACAAAGGTCTCCACCACCAGACCTCATCTCTTATTCCTTCTTCTTCACTAAGACACGCATATCCAGCCTTAGGTGTATAACTCCCAGCCGGGGCAGCCTCCCAAACCAACGAATCTTCTTGATCAGTAAGAAGGATATTTGCAAGTACCAATTCCATCAAGTATCGTTCCATAATATCAGTTTCACGATCCCCCAGACCCAATGAGGAAGCCCTTCTCCAGCGTTGAATCCATGGGACAGCTGGCCTTGGATCAGCAAGATGGTTTAATGTAGTGATCCCCATATGTCGTAAAGCCACAACCACATCATTTGGAAGAATATGCTGTTGAATACAACCCACCCAAGGATCCCTGCCAATCAAGAAATTTTCCCCATTTCCAATATCCCAGGCAAGGTGGCATTCAATCAGATGAAAAGATTTGATGATAGCTTTCCAGATCACCGATCCTCCTAAATGATCTTTCCTGGGGTTTCGAATCCATTCAATGAGATTCAATCCCAATAGATACTTCTGTTTAATTACCCTAGTCCAGAGACTACAGGTTTTCAGCAGCCTCCAACCCCCCTTGGCAGCCAGAGCTTTTGAAAAGAGAAAGATGTTCTTAAGGCCCCACCCACCTAATCCTTTTGGAACCGCGATCCTTTTCCACTTTACCCATGGAGTTACCTGTTCAGCCTTTTTTCCGCTCCATAAAAATCTAAAGCATATCCTTCTTATCCTTTCAAGAATCCCTTTCGGAATCCATGAAAGGGACATCCAATAAACCGGTATTGCCTCCAATACTGCTTTGACCAAGACAAGTCTGCCAGCTCTAGAGAGCCACTTATGACTCCAAACCATGAGTCTCTTCTCTACCTTCCCAACCAACCATAGCCAATCCTGTTTCCGGTACAAGTTTGCTTTCAGAGAAAAACCTAGATACTTAAGTCCAGCATCCAATCCAACTATAATGATAGGAAATAACCTCCTAAGTTCAGCCTCCTCTTCTGGTCTTAACAGATGGGTTGTCAGTGAAGATTTGCCAAAATTTATCTCCATTCCAGTGGCCTTAGAGAAGAGGGACAAAATCTCCTGGAGAACTCTAGTTTCTTCTCTAAAACCAGAGCAGAAAATCAAAACATCATCCACAAAAAGTAGATGTGTTACATAGAGATGTGAAGCTACCTGAATCCCAGCAAATCGACCTTCCACTTTAGCTGTTCTTAAAGCCCTACTTAGACCTTCCGCTACTAGCAGGAAAAGGAGCGGAGACAAGGGACACCCTTGTCTTAGCCCACGCTCAGCATGAAAAAAGGGTGAGGCCGCACCATTAATTAACACAACAAAGGAAACAGTAGT
>LPNX010632252.1:116374-142206 GCA_001517045.1 Pseudotsuga menziesii
GTTCTAGGAAAAAATCAATCGTCCAGCCATCTGGTCCTGGACTTTTATCTTTCTGAAAAATGCCCATAACCTTTTTAAGTTCTTCTTCAGTCACGACCCTCATCAGATCCCTGTTTCCTTCCTCATCCACAAAACTAGGAAACATCTGAGCCACCCTGATGACCTCTTCAATTGTAGCCTGCTGAGGGGCTTTAAACAATTGCTGAAAGTGATTCACCCCGCACCGAGCTTTATCTTCGAAGGTTACATGGGTGGATCCCTCCTCATCCTGCAAACTCCAAATGGTGTTAGCCACCTTCCTTCCACGAGCATACGCATGAAAAAATTTGGTGTTATCATCCCCACATTCAATCCAAATAGCTTTGATTTTAAGCCTCCACGCTTCCTCTCTTTCCAGAAGAAGAGTATTACGCCTTCCCTCCAATCTAGTTAAAGATTCCTTCGATTCAAGTGAAGAGAGACCACCACCCTCGCCTTCATAGATCACCAACAAATCAGCCTCCACCTGTTTCAACTCAACATCTGATCTGCTCCTTTTTTCAGCTGCCCAATCCTTGATCCAAGCTTTTAATCTTTTAATATTATCTGCAAACTGCAAAGCAGCCGACCGATCATTTACCTCCCTTATAGGGTTCCAGTGAGTGATGAAAAGGGCTTTGAATGTCTCGTCCTGGAGCCAAGTTTTATTGAATTTTAAAGAACTCGGCGGGTTAATAGGCCCCTTTTTGATTTCAATAAAAACCGGGAAGTGATCAGAATGTCCCCCACTGCCAACCCACTGTCTAACTAGGAAAGATCTATCCACCAACTGCTCAGTTATCAGAAAGCGATCAAGCCTTTTTGCCACTCTGGCCTCTCCACTTTGATTGTTTCTCCAAGTTGGCCTAATCTTTACCGGTTCAATATCCAACAAACCTTTCTCTACCAATTTAGGAAAGGGAATACTATACATGTGTTGGATGGAAATATTAGTACAAAAGTCAATAGTATGGGTGATGCTCTAAGCAATGAGACTATAGGTGAATATCCAATAAATTATGTCAAAGGGTAGGAGTCATGTCACATAAACAACTTCAACCATCGATAATGGATTAAAACCTTTCCATATTCCTTCATGGAATTAATTATTTAGTTAAAGAGAGTCATGGACCAACACAAAGTTACAATATCCCATTATGGTATTTGTAATTGCATCGTTGGAAGTCTTTATGGAATTATGGTATTTGTAATTGCATCGTTGGAAGTCTTTATGGAACTTCTTGACTTTTCTTCTTGATGTGGAGTAGGTGTGAAACTTTATTTATCAAAATTGATATAGAGCATGCAATCATACAAGAATTACATAATCTTGTTAGAATGTACTTTTTGTAATGCACATTAAAAGTTGGTTTGTGCACATTAGGGTATAAAAGTGAGTGATGGGACTACAACATGTAGCTAAAGCTAAATCAAGGACTTAATAGGAAAAACGTGGCTCTTGGTCATATTTTCTAGGTATGTAGTTTTGGTAAATGGTACAACATGAAGTTAAATTAAGCATTTAATAGGAAAAATGTGGCTCTTGGCTATATTTTCTAGGTATGTAGTTTTGGGAAATGAGAAACTTTAATAGGTTGACTTCTTAAAGTAAAAATTGTAAGTGGTAATTACTAGTTAAAGGAAGAGGTTTGAGAACACAAATAAGATAAAGTGACGATGGCTCCTAGACGACAATTTTAGTGATTCTCATTCACATATATTTAATATGATGTGATTTCACAAAAGGTTCCTCATCATCTTTGTGAGTGTGGAAATTCAAATACATATTGTTGTAATGTGTAGTGGCATCATTGACAAAGAATATCACTCACCACGCTAGGTCAAAATAGATAAACATTTATTATTATTTCACTAAGGATACGAGAGTGTACACAAGTGTTACCAGTTGATTGCAGGGACAAATAGATGGTTAATGGCACACTCACTAGGTTTATGATTATTGATAATTTCAAATAGTGTAAAAATCATGGAATTTATAAAATTGATTACTGAATAGCCATTAATGAATATGATCTATGAAGGAGGACTTGGAATTTATCATCAAGTGGGATGTTATGAAGGTGTGAAGACCACTTATGCCATATTTAGATAGGTTATGGAAAGCTAACCTTAGCCAACATACATTCGACAATTCAAATAGGTTGATTGAACCATAATCAACACAATTGAGCTAGGGGACTGCAAAAAAGAAGCAAGAAAAATGTGTATGGAGACATCATGGAGGGTTCACTAAGTAGGCACTATTATATCACATGCGTTCATATTGGGAGGTTTAAATATATTTCTTACTGTATAGGGGTTTGGGTGCATTTTTAATATACTATGAAAGTATATAAATATTAGAGAGGGGTTAGAATTAGGTTTCGAGGGGTTGATTTAGGTTTTAAGAGGTTTGAATGGATGCAAACTTTGTATGTGGAGGCGGTGCGAGTCAGATTTTGAATGTAGTTGAATCAATGTTTGTATCTTCATGATCTATATTGTTTGAAGGTTGTTTGAATTTGACTATGTTTGGAGTTAGACTTGTGTTTTAATAGGTATGCTCTGTGTATGAAGGTAGTGTGCGAAGCCAAGCTATGTTCGAAGGTTTGTTCCACATCTTGAAACATCTTCTCCCACCAAGATCCCATATTTCACTGTATAATATTCCTAAGATTTATAAGAGTTTTCATGTCACTATATAGTGATAGAAATAAAAAAGGGTGTGTGTAAACAATGTCATGAAAAATATGGACATATATGATATCTAGTGAAAATATGGGTGTTTTAATTGGAAATATGTATTGGGAGGGGGGAAGGGGGTTCAAAAAAAGGATTCTAAAAAGTGTTCCTTAGTATTTAATGAAATTAGAGCTATTCGTTAGTATCCCATGGATGCATGTGCTATGTCATAGATTCATTGAGTAAAAACCCCAAGGGAGCCATACATATATGTGGACTTAGATTTTCATTCTATTCTAATAGTTGAAATGTGATTATTAGGTGTTTAAGTAACCTTAATATATAAATGAATAGTGTATTATAGAGTTGAATGTGTCTTGATACTTGGAAATCAAGGTGCAATAAAATATAACATGCATTTTTTTGGGGGGGGGGAGGTGTTCCCTTTATATATTATATTGAGGAAATGGATGTGTTATAGAATCTTCTATATATATGTGAATGTGTATGTTATTGACATTGCTAAGTACCAAATGCTTAAAATATCATAATGAACCAACATACACACAATGCATATAAAATGTGGACATGAAGCACAACTTCGAAAGAGATAATAGCGATTATTTACACAATAACTCCACATGGATTACGAAAAGATCCTAAAATAACCACGATAAATTTATATAACTAAAATCATATGTCCATGATTCCAATAATGACTATATTTGCCTCTATATGTGTGTGTTACCACTCATTGCACATGTGAGCTCTTTATTAAGTTTAGCTCTATTGGATATACATTTAGCCCCATCTATGCCCCACTTGGGATCATATCATAGTACCCTCCTTCGTATATATTTGTCCTCAAATATTTTAAGTTAAACGTTTTACATGTGATCAAACCCAAACATATGATTTCCTTATACTCCTACTCTTTTGATGCCATTGATGATGATCATCGAAATTCAATTTTTTTTTGTTTTAATCTTTGATAGTTGTTTGTTGTGTAATTTTATTTTCTTTAATTCTATATGTTGTTGCAACATATTGTTGGGTTTTAATAATATGTTACCAAATCTTGGTGCTTTCATGCCTTGATCCCTAAATATGATTTATTATTCCATATTCTTCCTTGGTAATGTTGATATTAATCTTCTTATATTTCTTGCCAACTTTCTTCATAACGAGGGTGCTGATATGGTTCTAGATCTGATTGTTTTCCTTCATTATGCACACTCATATCATTAGTATTCTTTTCAGAGATAATGAACCACTCTATTCTTTGTGCTTGATCTTTGATTAATCTCACCTTTGAGATAATACCATCAAGTTTGTCATGTAAATCATCAACTTGGAGCTCAACTTCTTCAAGCATTTTAAGGAGTGCTTCTTGAATCGTGTCTTCCTTCTCATTTTGACACTACAATGTTTTTCCCTCTATTAGATTCTTACATCCTTATTCATTTCTAGTTTGCATTTTTAAATTTCCCTCATGATCTAGTGTTTAGGGATTTTTCAACCTTCTTGCAAATTTGCTCTTTAAGTCTTATGGTAGTATTCTCTTCAACTATTCTAGTTGCATCTTCATCCTCATTATTTAATTCCAACTTTTGTCGATTTTTTTTTCAAATCATTAATATTGTTAAGAATGTGTTGATTATGCTTATGTATTCTTTTGATTTCATCATTTTTAATTTCCAATTCTTCCCTCAACTTGTCATTTTCACACTTGCCTTTGCTAAACCTCATGTGTTTTAAATTTTAAAACTCCTTAGTGAGTGCTTCATTAAGAGATTTCAACTTAATATATTAGCCACATTTCTTCCCGAGTCATTGGATTTTTTCAATTTGTTGGAATATATTATATTCCTTGGAAGGTAATAATGTCTTTGTATTATGTCGTAAGTTGTCTATAATCTTATGTAAAAGAGTAATACATTTAACCCATAGTTATATGGTGGTGTATTTACTTGTGTAGAGTATTTGTCCATGGTATTAAGGGATGTTATTTTGGAGAATTATATTATTCCACATGTAATATGTGAGAGTAATTCCTCCTCATCTCTTAGTATATAATATGATCAAGTGAGTCTCTATATATAATGTATTCTTGATGTAGTAGTGGTACTATTGTGACATTATTGTACATCATCTATATTTTTTAGGGTATTTGTGCAATGCTCTTTTGTAAGATTGAAGAAGACATTTTGGAGATAATAGAAGACTACCTTTCTATGGATGTAACCCATTAGGGTGAACCATGTATATCGGTGTTCTCTTGTCCTTTTCTTTTCATGTTCTTATCTTTTATGATATGTTGTTGGTTGCTTAGATATGTTAACTAGTTTAGCTTGACTCTACTATTCTAACATGATATTAGAGCAGGTTGCTATGATCTAGTACCTGCTATAGCTTTCAATTAATAACGATTATCATTTTGTTGTAGATTTGCTTTCTATCTGGTAGCCATTAGGCGTCTCTTCAGATCTGGTCATATTTCTGCATTTTTTTATACTCTAACCCTAACTTGTTGTGTAAGATTTTTGTAGAATTTTTCAAGGGTTTCTTGATGTTTTTTTTTCTTTTGTAGATCTACATGATTTCGTGGATCTCCTCAAGGAGATATTTATTCCGATTATAAAAAAAGGCAGTTATAAAAAAGGGTCGTAACTTGGTCAGTTTTTACTAGAATTTTTATTATAACCCGTTTTTGGAATTGGAAATGACATTCTTAATTCAGCTACATGATCGGAACATAAAACTGGATATTTCTGGGCTTCCTTTCGGTAATAAAAACGACAGTTATACAAAAGGGACGTAACTTGGTCATTTTTACCCTTTTTTTATTATAATATGTTTTTGAAATTGGAATAGCCATTCTGGATCTCCACCCACATGACCAAAACATAAAACTGGGCATTTATGAGTTTCCTTTCGGTAATAAAAATGACAATTATAAAAAAGGGCCGTAACTTGGTCATTTCTTACCGGATTTTTTTATTAAAACCTATTTTTGGAATTGGAACAACCATTTTTGGATCCACCTATGCGATCAAAACAAAAGTCTGAGCTTTTCTGGGCACTTTTTTCAAATGGTTGTAAGTAAAAGTTTCTCTTTACTTTTCTGTTTTTCTAACTGTGTTTTTTGCAGATTCAGATCAACACGGTAAAGTATTTAAGTTTTCTGTTATTCATTTTTTGCATTTAGGTTTTGTTTATAATCATGTTTATTAAGATATTATTTCTTGTTCTTGCTATATATTTGTCTCACATTTCTATATGAAAATATTGACATCTTTTAAGGACATGGATCTCTAGTATTTTGTCATGATGATAGCTATAAACTAGCTAATGCTTAATATTTTTTAAATATACTTAATAATTAATTTGTTTTTTTCTTTGTTTTATTTATACAAACAATTTTATAAGAACAATCTCATATGTGTTATCTAGTGATCATTATTTACTTTATTTATATGTTATTGCTGACCTTTGTGCAAAAACAATTTCATTCTTTGTAATATCTTTATGATCATTATATGCTCTTGCTAATTAAATTCTTAAGTAAAATCATTTTTTAAAATCTATGTGATATCATATCTTTTGGCTTATCATAAGTTATTTAATTTGGATATAGTTTCTTTTTCATGTATTGCAGAGATTGTATCTAGTTCCTGTGCTATTTGTCTCTAACATTCCAATATGGAAGCATTGACATTTCCATGACATTTCATCTCTTGCATATTTACATAATGTTAACAAGGAATGAACCCATGATTAAGACCATTAGTGACTTGTCATTTCATAATTTTTTATAAGTGATATCATGAGTTGATCATAATTTGCTATATGTTGATCATATTAAACATTTTGATTTATCTATATCTCATGTCATGTTTATTTTGATCATCTTTTACTCAATATTTATATGGCTTTGAGCAATCTTTAAATCTTGAACTATTTATCATGAGCGCCTTGTTCTTGTTGCAATGAGATTTCTATTCTTATGATTGCAGAGGTTTTCTATTCTTATGATTGCAGAGGTTATCTTGTTCCTACTTGTCTTTACATTCCTATTTGGAAGCATTGACATTTTTAGGGCATTCATCTCTTGCATATTAACCTCATACTAATAAGAAATGCACCTATGCTTCAGATTAGTTGCTTGATGACTAAATTTTCATATATTTAAGTGAAATCTTTGGCTCACTATTTATATGTTGTGGCTGACACTTAATGTGTGAAAGTAACTTCATTTTCCTTAATGAGCAAGTTAATCTTTTATTTGATCATATTATGTTACCATTCCTTTATATGATGTTTGCTAACCTTTGGTATATAAGCATTTCCATTTCTGTATGAGCAATTTTGTTTTATGATCTTTATATGCTTTAATCTTGAAAGTTCTTGTGCACATAAGTTCTCTGTTTAAGCTTTCACCTTATTCTAGAAGTAATGAAGCACCATATTCTACTGTTAAAGTCACGATGTTCATCTGTATGATATCATTTTCGATGTATAGACCATTGGGGTCTTGTTTCTTCGATGTTTGAGGTCTTCTATAGATATTTATATTGCACCTTGATTGGAAGAATGTCTACTATCCGCATGTGTATTGGCCATCTGGGTTTTTTTGTACATTGTTGTGGTGTTCTTAGCCACATGTTCTGTTTTATCGGCCGTCAAAAGGTATCTGTACACTGGTGTGGATGTTATATCAGAGTTCTTCAGCTATCATGTATGGTTGTGATGATTCTTGTGGTGATCTGGGCATCTTGCGATTGGATTACGTCACATGTTCTCGGCATTTTTTTGTTGGGTCTTTCATCGTACAACCTGGTTCATGTCCACTTTCATGATTCAATGAGAAGCGGTTGTTCATCGTTGAATTCCATCAGCCGAAGTGTTCTTCCTTTTCAGCTTTGGTTCTTCTAGAAGTTGTCATCAAGGGGGAGTAGTAATGACTCCTTCCTTCCTTAGTGTTAGTGTGGGTCCTTCTCCCAACCATTATTAAGGGGGAGTGTTGGAATATATTATATTCCTCGAAAGGTAATAATGTCTTTGTATTATGTCAAAAGTTGTCTACAATCTTATGTAAAAGAGTAATACATTTAACCCATAGTTATATGGTGGTGTATTTACTTGTGTAGAGTATTTGTCCATGGTATTGTATTAAGAGATGTTATTTTGGAGAATTATATTATCCCACATGCAATATGTGAGAGTAATTCCTCCTCATCTCTTAGTATATAATAGGGTCAAGTGAGTCTCTACATATCATGTATTTTTGATATAGTAGTGGTACTATTGTGACAGTATTGTACATCATCTATATTCTTTGGGGTATTTGTGTTTTGCTCTCTTGTAAGATTGGAGAAGACATTCTGGAGATAATAGAAGACTACCTTCCCGTGGATGTAGCCCATTAGGGTGAACCACATATATCAGTGTTCTCTTGTCCTTTTCTTTTCATGTTCTTATATTTTATGATATGTTGTTGGTTGCTTAGATAGGTTAACTAGTTTAGCTTGACTCTACTATTCTAACACAATTCAACTTGAGTTTTATGAATCAATTGCATTTTTGTTTCCTTTATCCATTTATCTATAAATACTTTTAAAATTCTTCACAGGTGGAGTATAGTGTAGTATTTTTGTCAACACTACAAGGAAAAGCCCTTGCAGTGGAGGTTATAGTGGATGATCCTATAAAAGATCACAAATATCTATATAGTGGATGTCGGCAATGGAGGCAAGTGGGTGGAGGTTTTAGCAAATGTTTTTTTTTTTGGCATATTTGTATACAAAAAATGCACTGGCCGTGTGTATCATACACAGACGCACCGATGCTGACATAAATTACATGGCACTATGGCTGGAAACACTGATGACAAAAAAAAACTAGTGTGTTTCAATTACTAGAGTACATTGGCACACAACCGATTTGAAAGCACCGATGTAGGGTAAATGGATAGTGGAGGGCACCTGATCACAATGGTTTTTTTATTAAAAGATGTGGTATGTCTCAATAACTACAATGGTGTGTTCCCAATTAGTGTGCACTATAGTAGGGTTAAAAAATAATCAACCCACAAATTACATTAATTACTTATTTTTAATTTACATTACGGTCTGTTCGCTCTCCAAAAACGCACCGGGACGTTCGATATCAATCGTAAAGTGTTAATTTTTTTATTATCAAAAATAAAAATCCTATTACATCAATTTTTTAAATTTAATATCCATGTCTAGTGCAGTCATTTTAGATAAACAAACTAAAACGATTGAGATTTGGAAGCACCACTCCAGGGTTTAAAAAATTAGAAATTAAAAAATGATGGATTAAGTTACTTTTTAATTTTTTATTATTATCAGCAACGTAGTAGGTCTACCCAAATGCACCGGTACGTTGTTGTATTGAGTGCATTGTATCAGGGTTCAATAAAAAGATTACAAAAGCAAAAGGAACCCTATCACATTAATTTTTTTAATTTTTAATTTTCATTGACGGTGCATTTGTTGTAAGTAAACACATCTATGCGGTTTATCTTCGGGAGCACCGCTCCAGGGCTTAAAAACTAAATTATATTATTATTATTATTTTAATTTTTGCTCGCAGTGCGTCGTTTCTTCAAAACCCGCATTAGTGCGTTTCTACATTGAGTGCATTGAAGCAATGCTAAATAAAAAAATTACCAAATAAAAAAACCATTTTTACCATCTCCACAGTGGTTTTGACCCCCTTGGGCATCAGTGTTGTACCTTCCTTTTTAGACACCCTTCCATCCGTGCTCCACATGGCTACATTATTGGCTTCCATTTCCTGCTGAGTGGATTTTCAATTTTTCCAAATGGTGGGAAAAATTGAAATTTGGTTTACATTGCTACCTTCGATGCGTAAGGGATGATGTTAACTCTTTGTGACTTCTAATTTATTTTTTTCGTAGATTAAAATTTGAAATTGAGCTTCATTTTCCCTTAAAACTAAAAAAATGAAAAAACTTGCATAGTGCGTTTGAGCCGTTCGACTCGCACCACTTCACAGTGCCCTCTGAAAATTTATAGGGTGCACTACTACCAGTGCATTGGTATATGTAGTGCACCGCATCGATGGTGCTCTATAATGTCAATCACGCACTATTAAACAAATTAAAAAAATGTTAACCAATGAACAATGCATTCGTATATGCAGCGTACTTCATACATGATGCGCTATAATGTGCATAACACACCGATTAAAAAAAAACACAATTTTAGTTAGTGCAGATTGTAAACACAAAACAAATTAAAGATAAAACAATCTTAAATCGTGCAAATTGTAAAGACAAATGCACCGCACTGACCGTGGGATGACGTATATAAGGCGCGCTGTCACCCAAAAATAACTCACAAAGCTTCTTACCAATAGTAGGGCACTCTCATAATACCTGCTCACCGCTATTGGCGGTCCTAGTAAATTTTAACGCACCAGTGGTACGGTACGCTGATTTGTAACAGATGCACTGTTAACTCCATACAACATATAATTGACAAAGAGATGCTACTATCATGGTGCGCTCCATTAATACTTGTGCACCATTCACAATGCAACTAGGTCTCTACAATGCATCAGTGCTTCCAATTGTTGGACACACCTTTAAAAAAAATTACAATTCCAACCAGTGTACTTGTTTACTCTAGCGCATAATTTGTTGTGCTTGTTTGTTTAAAGAGCATTGAAGGTGGCACATTCCTGTAATTTTAGTGCACCGCTTGTCAAATTCATTTTTTTAGAAAACATTTATTATTTGATATTAATGAACAAAATACTTATTTAATGTTTTATTTATGTCTATTTATGAGATTGATTGATGTTATATGAGTATCAAAGACGTCATCGACGAGATGCGACTAAGCAACAACAAGCATGAGTTGATCCCTACAACTTTGTGTGTGGTTGGGAGGCTAGAGAGAAGGATAGTGATGTGTACCCTCGTCCCATCACAACTCTTACATGAGACCTATTGATGGTTGTAGGCCTCCTGAAGTTCTATCAAGAGGATACATTCATCAAGGGGAACTCGTCTTTATTGGTGTAGTTCATCCATTGTTGGTCTTGGTCAACAATTCCATCCCACTAAGGAGGATATTTATTTCATCACTGGCCTATTTAGGAGAGGGAGGATTTTCCCCAATTCCTTGATGTCCCAGTAGGTGTTATGGCAGAGATTCAACTTGCTTACTCTTAGAGATATATCACTGCCAACATCGTCTATCTTGCTGAATTTTAGGTACGCGGTGGACAATTCTGGATTGGTACTTTTGGTGGAGAGGAGGTTAGGTGCCTCTCATTGTTGGTTATGAGCATCACACACTCCACCAGTGATGGGAAACACATTAATTTCCCTCTTTTATCTTATGTAGATTCTTTAGTGTAGTCACCAACTTGATGCATTAGGTGGTTCAATATTTTTTTATGGACATTTTGTTTTTCTCTAGCTTGATGTCATGCAGTGTTTGATGGGAGGACCAACTTCCCTTTTGGTTCATTTTTTTTTGCTTATTTTTTGAGAGGAATATGGCCATGAGGCCATCATTTAACCATGCCCTCTTAGGCTGTTGATCGAGGTGGATATGCAGATGTGGGGACATATGATTCCCAAGAGTGGGCAACCCGACTTCCCATCATATATGACATCAGATGTGTTGGAGATGCTATCTAGTGAGGAGGACCATTCATTGGACCTTCTTCCATATCCGTACATCGCGTTGGACAAGAGAACATGTCCCGACATCTTTTTGTTCTAGGCTGAGCCACCAGATGAGAGATGTAATATTAGTGTTATGTCTAAATTAATAGCACTAATATTAATGCAAATGAAAAATCTCATAACGTTTTCTTTAAATGATTTTATTAAAGAGTTTAAGGAAATTGTCTAATTATATTTGTTGTGTAGTAAATATTTTGCAGATATTGACACATTTGACGGGGAGGTGCATCCTCCTGATCATCCTGATGAGGATATGTAGAAAATCAAGGTTCTTGCATTACCTAGACCCAACCTACGAAATAGGCTAGATGAGATGTATCGATAGGACACAACAAATTAGTTGGCCACATTATTGGGTCCACTAGGGGTCCTAGTCTGTTCAAGCTTTTGATATCATGCTAATATTTGTACGTGCTTGATGGTTATGTTAGATGATTTTTTTGTTTAGTCTAGGTGGTCATGATGATGATGATATGTTACATGAGGTTTGGTAATGGTGGTGGTGGCCATTAACTTGATGATCACATTGTAGAGGATACCTCCATAAAACATATTTCAAAAATGTTTTTTAATAGCAAAGGTTTTTTTTCTATGTTCACAAATAAAGTCTTGTACAACTACCAGTACTATAAGATTTAGTAATAGCATTAAGGATCTATTACAAATGGAGCACCAACAAGCCAAATACCGAAATGATGAACTAAGGATGAAAATAATAATTAATAAGAAATAATAAACCATTCTATGATTATAATGTTTCCTCTAATCACTCTACAATTATTTAATTAGTGACTAATTAGACAACATAATGATTCAAGTTCAATTTGACATTAATAATTAATTATCCCATCCACATAAGGCACATGCAACCTAGAGGATGGGAACAATTAATCTCTCTCTCTCTCTCTCTCTCTCTCTCTCACACACACACACACACATTAGAAAAGAGAAGATAAATATGTCCAATTACAACCAATACACACATGATTATAAATCCACATCCCATTAACAATTGCTTTACCAACTACCAGGTGTGTCTCTCTAGAAAGAGTCATGTTAAATAACCAAAATTCATTTAATAGTACTTGGATTGGCCTGCCATTTTTTCCAACAACTATTATCATTATTTTTTAAAACGTGAAAATTTATGTAGATAAATAAGCTTAGTCATGGCTTAACCAATACAACTGTAATACAACAAACCCAAAAAAATTAAAGATATCTTCTAAAATCAATCTTTCTTCCCATCCCCAAATAGGATAAGATTAATCAGTCAAGTGCTTTTTATTTCATATAGCTTTTTTTTCTTTATCCTCATGAGCAAGGTAAATAATTACAAACTAATCATATAGAAACACACATAAACATTATATTAAAAACACTATTTTAATTATCTTGAGGTCAATCATTCCCCTTCATTGGTTTGGTCATCATGTACTTATAGTTGATTTTGTAATTCTTTTTAAATTTCTTATTTGTTCACTAAATCAAATCCTTCGGATTTTTCTAAAACAAAGTGCATGGTAAATGGATAGGAGTACATATTTGTACCTTACTAAATTCTCCATGCTAGTTCCAATATATTTATGTTTTAATTTTTCCTTTAACATCTAGTTGGTATCCTTCATTTCTGAAGGGTCTATGAGTCTATTTCGTTTTACTTATACGAATATAGATAACATAATTTTTTTCTTCTTCGGCTGATGAATTTTTTTTTGCGTTTGGTTTTTCGGCTGAACAACCTTTGTTGTAAATAACGGTTCCGTAACGGAAAAGTATTATTCGGCCGAATAACCTCTGAGACCTGAAACCTGCACAGTTTTCAGGTTTCTCCATTTTTGAAAGGTAAAATAGATGCCTTACACTACAAATCGTCTGTTGGACTTGATACCATTAGTTTTGTCATTGAATCTACTTTCCGTAGGTATAGATTTTGTTGTGTATAGGTGAGATCCGATATTTTTATTTTTTTTGTTTCTTAACATGTGTCTAGATTCGTTTCATCTCTTTCAAAATGTGGTGAAATGAAAAGTATATAACTTTAAAAATACACCACCAAAAAAATTAAAACAAATATGGTGCAGTTAATTGGAGTGTCTACTTCAAAAGGGTATTCATAGATTTTTAAGTTTTATAGTCAATTAGAGAGAAAAGCGTCGCAACAAAAAACATGTTGAAACTCAACAAGGTTTCCCCATTGATCGAATTCAAAAAAATATTATAATTAGTATATAGATACGTTGGTTACAAACTTATAGTCATCCTCTAGTATATTGTGTGTATATTGTCGTAGCATATTTTGTTTTTGAAAAACATAAGTTTAACAATGATTTTAGGGGCACAACCAAACATGACTATTTTTTATTCCTTTCATTTGATAAGGACACACTGTCAAACATTTTCCAAAACGACATATCAAATCTCAATAAAAAAATCGAAAAAATTATGAATAGAAAGCTAACATAATTCTGTAAAAGTTTTGTTTTTACTTAAAAGTGAAATTCTAAACAAAAATATCGCTTTTGTTCGCCCAAAGTTGAAAAACATGAAAAAATCAGATTTATTTTCTCATAAGACCCCCCAAAATAGACACCCATCTTCATAGATTCACCCTCTATCATGTTTCTACGTTGCTCCCCCTTAAAATTTAGGTTCCCTCAAAAGGGGAGGGGATCAAATTTTCAATGTATAGTGACGTATCAATTTCTTGTCTTACAATGGGGCATTTTATTTAAAATCCAGGTGAACAATCTCCACTACAATCTCAAATTCCACCAAGCATGTTAATGTATGTTCCACCTTTTAGTGAGTGACCTAACAAAATTTTGGCGTTCCTTCTTAATTTCAGATTTTCATTTACGAAAAATCATTATTATGTCTTCAAAGCAAGATGTACACTCGAAAGAAATATACTCATAACCTAGGTTTTACACATAGTCAATGGCTTCTAACAACATATCGTATGAGTCCTTAATAAGGTTAATTTCCTTTTTGAAAAAAATTACATAATAAGTTCGCAAACCTTTGAATAGAAAAGTGGCATAAAGGAAATTGTTGAACATAGCTACTACGATGGAAGGAAATTGTTGTATCCTTGAAATATTTCCTATATTTAATAGATTCTTCCAATATGGGGCCCAATATAGAGATGCAAATCTAGGAGGAAGAAAAAAATACTGACTTGAAGAAGGAACATTCACACTAATGAGGGACGAACCATCTACATAGAGACACATCCCTTGTGTCTCTATGTTGAATAAATCAAAATATAGCTTTGAAGGATGAGTTGAGTTAGTGGAAACTAGGGTAGAACCTAGCTACACAGAAAGTTGAGTTCAAGATTTCCATTATCATATTATAAAATTATAGCTATAAAACTATTATAATTATTATAAGTTATCATATGTCTCTATTATGCTTATCTTCTCTTGCAAAAAAAATATTTTATTTTTTGATGGTTTGCGAAAACATTTAAAGGTGGGAATTAAAAATCTCAACCAAATAAAGTGAAACAAATGCCTCCCTCCCATCCCTCTGCTTTAAAATACAACCCATTATGTTGATTCTCAACATTTCAATGGTGATGGAAGGTGGAGGATGAAGCTAAATAGAAAAATTAAATTGTCACTTCAACAACATTCTTGTTTTGAAGCTTTAATGACATTCAAACCATGGTTAGTGTAACAAAAAAATGTGCAATTTCTACATTTCTAAACAATGCACACTTCAATTTCAAAGTGGTCTTCCAATTATTTGTGTTCTTTAACTATTAACTGAATTGTCTACATTCTTTGAAATTCTCTTACATCTTATTTCACATGCCATCAAAGGACTCTTGGATGTTTTGAATGGACTAGTTTCAACTATCATTATTTATATGGTCAACATAGGTAGTTGAGTCAAATATGTGATTAAGGGGTTATTGTGATTAAATAATATTAGTAGCAAAAATGGGCTATGGAGAACATTAACTTAATCTTGCAAGCTGTTTTCGATATCATGGTTCTTTGATTTGTGCAAAATTTCATTTGCATATTATTGTTCATGTCCAAAATGTTAATATGGGCATAGTGAATTTTAATATTATTATTCATGTCCAAACTGTTAATATGGAAGTGGTTCATTTGTATTCAGTTGGAAAACATTACAAATAATATGTAAATGAGTATGAATCAAGAGAAAATAAATATCCTCAAATTGGCGGTTGTCATTAAATACGACGACCGTTATGAATGATTTTCTCAACAGTGGGAGTCGAGATAACGTCGATGGCCCATAGTTTCATTATGATATCAAAGTTTGAGCTTTTTAATTTTAAACATGGAATGATATCTACTTTGAGCTTCTTAAATAAGGAATAAACTATTACAAGAACACCTTTTTAAGTAACAACAATGCACCATAATAAAAAAAACCACACCAATGTGGTCTGAATAAATAAATGCATCGGTGCTACAAAAACACATATGTACCATCCTGAAGCATTTGCAAAAAACCATGCAGAACAAAATATCTTCTATATTTGATAACATACAATTATTTATGCAGGTTTCAATATTGTCGAAACTGGTGCGCTTAGTATACAATGGTGCATTGATGATGCAGTAATTTTTTACGCACCACAATATGATGATTTTATGTTTTTATTGTATGCTAATACGATGCATCATGCAAAACATAGTGCACCGGTGTGTTTATGTCTTTCTAGCGCACTGCTATTCCATATATATATATGCACGATGTGTTTCACGCACCAGTGCTTCATTGTAAATAACGCACCAATGTCCAAAAAAATGAAAAAAAATGCTTTAAACTAAAAAGAAGCAGGAATTTCATTTTTAAAGACATTTTATAAAGTATTAAAAAAACCTAATCGCTATTTCATTATTTTACTCAAGTTTTGAGGGGAGAATTTTGGAAGAGAGAGTTATTGAAGAGAAGTTTGGAGTAATCATATGATTTTGAAGATCAAAATTTGTAAGATATGTTGAATCAAACAAAACTCTGCATAGTAGAAATTTCAAGTTTGTAAATTATTACTATTGATCACAATGCATGGTTTATGCATTTTTCTATTTAGATTTTCTTGTTGCTTCCTTTTGTTTTATGTGGTTGAATTTTTTTATGGTTTAAATCCCTCTCTTGTTTGACAATTATGATTTTTCTTTTTAGGGATTTCAGATTTAATGGGTTTATAGTTCTATATATGCCATTCGGTATGATGGGACCACTTCTTGGGTCAAATATATAACCCAGTCATCCATGTCACTTTTTTTTAATTAAAAAAAACACTTTTGCAGTTTTTGGTGCATTCAAGTTGTTTAAATGCATTGAGGTGTTTATAGTAATAGTGCATCGGTAATGTTGGGCATGTTAATTTTTTTATTTAAAAAAATGGTTACACATTAGTTGGTGCATTCTACTTATAATAACACAACAATGCGTTCAAGTCTGGTTCCCCGATGTGGTATGGCATCAAAATCCGTGGTGCATTTTGTATACTTAAACACACCGAAGTGCATACTGTTATTTTTTATTTTGAAGGTATGCAATTTTTTTGTATAATATACTTAATAGTTTCTCTATTTAACGGTCCAGGTTGTTTATTGATAGAAAATTCATGATCTGTGTTCAATGAACAACAATTATGGTCGAACTAATGGGAGCACATCCAAAGATGTGAAGAAGGAAAATTCTTTGTAATTTTTGTATCAAATTAACATGTTTGAATTATTTTATAAATTTAACTAATATTTATTGGTTAATGTGTGACATGCATAGACAAAAAATGAGGAAGCTCGCTAAGATTCTTTGCAATCTAAGCACAAAAGAGCATACAACCTTGATGGGAAAGTTGCAGAGGGATGAATCAAGTGAATAAAAAAGAAATCAATGTGAATTTTTGTTGAATTTTGAGTAATACTGTAGTTAAGAATATCTGATAATATGTCTCGAACAATCTAATTCAAATATATTGAATGTTATGTAGGGACTAACAATGAAAATTGACATAATTGTATCGTAGGACGATCCATCTCCACAACAATGTGCTTGTGATGTAAGGAATCATTGAAATTTTCTATTATGTAAATCTAATTAATTAATTTAGCATTAAATATTAATTTTCAATTGTTTTATTGTAGAAAACAAAACAAAATGGAACCGAGGCAGCACATAAAACAAGACGATAAAGAAAAAATGGGTTAAATAACAAAGTTTGCGAGTAGTTGTGATTTTAATTTACATCCATCTGTATTATCTATTTTAATTTTCATTATTCCCAACAACGTAGATAAATTCATTACACTTTATTTTTAAGTTTGTAGATGGAAGCCGAAGAAGAATAAAAAATCGAGGTAGTCATCAATACATTTATCCAAATAACACAAGTCATGCAAGTGACTTGAACACTAACATAAGTTCCAACAAAGAATTATGATCCATTTTGGATTTTAATGAAAGTTGTATATTTTGAAATAATTGTCTCTGAAAATTAGACATTTTGTATAATGTATTGCACATAGTGTCCCAATTGAAAGTCAAGGGGTTACAATGTAACAATCATGTGCATGTTGACATTTTCATGGCTATTGTGGACTTTATCTTGTCCCATTTTGTATTACAAAGAGCCACTTATTGATATATAATAACATGATTTTTTTATTCTATTGCATTCTCTAGTGTCGTGAAATGATACATAGGTAATTAAATATTATAATAGATGCAAAATTTTTATGATATAACAAATTAATCCAAACATAATATCCATACACAATAATTTTTTTTTAAATGAATACTACTATAAAAAATATTTCAATTTTTGATAAAAAATGGAATTAAATTGAATAAAATTATATATATATATATATATATATATATATATTCTAGTTTGATGTCAACAATCACTTTTCACCAAACAGAAAATAACCATCGATGTATCTAATCTTATTAATTTATCTAGTGCTTTTGAGATAATATAGCATCGATGCGTTTGTTATCATGCTGCACAAGTGCACTACTATATATTAACTGCACCGTTAACTTTTAAAATATAGAAATAATTATCATCAAAGATAACTTTACCGGTGCGTTTTCCTCTAGTTATCGCACCGATGCTTTTTAATAGTTCATAGGAATCGATATGAATTGTAAGGTAAAGCACCAGAGCTTATACTGTGATAAGGGGCCAATGCATTTTAATCATTCGTAAGCATCAATGCACAAATTTGTATGTGTACCGGTGCATGTATTGGTTTAAAATGATCCAATGAGTTTTACCCCTATTAGCATTGGTGCATTTGATTAAATAAAGCACATTGAAAATAAAATCTCTACAAAAGACTCCAACCACCCAATTTTTTTATAGTTATAGTCAATTACTGTAAAATCCTCTGCTAAAACATCCGATACCATTTGCGGATTTTGTAGTGAAGTTTTTTTGAGAAATTTGGCCAATCTTATAATACTGAAAGTCTCTTATATAACCTCCGCTATAGGGCAATTTCCTTGTAGTGCAAGATCCATCCAACACTCTTGAGATTTATCATCCAAATAAAAAAAACATGCATACTAGGAATTTTCTTTGCAATATTCAACCATTCTATAGGATCAATCCTATATTTATTTCCATTATTTATGTGGGGTCTAACCAAAAACCTAGAGTTCTTCTCTTGGTATCTTCACAAAAATGAACTCAAATAATTCTTCCAATTTTCCCAATATTTTATAGTTTAATTTCAACTCCGAAAGGGTTTTTATGATAGTAAATAGGGCATTCCAAGCAAAAGTTATGTTTAATTTTAAGTTTAACATACCTTTTAAATCCCTAATTTTTGTATTGTCTTGAAAGCCGACTCTACATTTGATGTAACTCTGAATTTTCTACACCCTTGAATTTGGAAATTTGCTGTTAAACATATTGATATGTTTTTCTCTGCTATGCCATGGGTTTCATTGTATTATAATGTGATAAGAAAAAGTTATGATGATTTTCTCAAAACTTCTTTATGTTGAAACATTGTATGAGAGTCAAATTATATGATAAGCCACAAATATCATTTTGCAACTTTAAATCTAAAATTTTATCTAGAGATAGCGCAATCTTTTGTCTTTTAATTGCCACAAATGGCATTCAATTCGGAATTTCTAGATTTAGATATGATTGTTTTGATTGAACACTTGTTTAGGCCTAATTTTAGATCTAGATAGAAACCCTAACTTGCACAACCAATAACTGAGCATAAAATATAGAGAACTGGATTCTAAATATTTTCCCATTGCATTTTTCTATGTCCTTTGTCAACCTTGAGAATTCCACTCAATGAAAATGATCCTTAAAAAAGGGGCTTAAAGAATAAATGGTAAGATGGCTCGTTTAAGGATCCAAACTAAGCATCACTTGCTCTAGTACCAAATGTTATGTGTTGAATCCTTAAAATAACATGATAAACTAACATACATTCAATGTACACAAATGTGAGAGTGGAGCACAACTTGAAAAGTGATAGCATAAATGAGTTACATGATAACTCAGTATAGATTAGGAAAATGTCCTCTAAAGAACCCCAAACATTTATATATATAAACCATATCTTCATATCCTAGTAATAACGATATTGACCTTTATGTATACTTATTCTCACTCATTGCACATGTGGGCCTTTTAATAGGAATATCCCTATTACATATGCATTTACCCCATTACAAATATATTTAATCTCATATATACACCCCTTGGGATTGTATCATTCATATAATTATTATTACATATTTTTTTTTCTAAAATATTTGTTTTCCTTATTCATAGATTGATGTTGATTTACAAAATGTTGTATCCATGCTATATTATGTTCTAATAAAATCGACTCACTTGAGTCTTGAAATCCCAATATTGTATATTCTAATAGCATACAATGCCTCAATTTTTGGAATCCTTAGTTCAGGGTATTTAAAACATGCAAAAGACATACATTTCCTCATACACAATGCTAAACTTGGCTATTTTGACCACATACATTTCCTCATACACTATGCTAAACTTTCCTATTTTCACCAAATCTTGGCTAAATATGGATTCATAATTCAAGATTAAGGAGAATCCTTCTAGAATTAAGTATCCTTGGTTTGTAAGTCATCTCAAATGTGTGTCAACATAGTCTACATATGGCATCATCAATATTTCATGCACTCGTAACAGAGCCACAAGCTCAAGTAGTGTGTGCACGTTTGTAACTTGGTTTTCATGAGACAAAAAGATCAAGACAAATGGTAATGAAATTGTATTATGCTAATGTGATTCTAGTATGGAATACAATATGCTCTAGACATCACGAAGATTTACAAAATACAAAGGATTGATCTAAATTCTATTCGCATAACCATAACCAAGAGCAATCTCAAGTTTGTTCAGTTGTGTTCTTCTTTTTGAGAGATGGTGTTGCCATGATAAGGACCTAGGATTAACTATAGGTAAGTCCAAAACTAAGATTTCTATCTTTATCACCATTCAACTAATTCACCTACAATCATAGTTTTAATTTCTAAATGGATTCATATTAATATGAAATCAATACATATTTTGTAAGACAAATATTTGTGAATTTTTACCATCCCAAATATAGTGCATATTTAATTAATGATTTATCAACAAAAAATCATATGAAAAAATATGTGTATTTTCATAATGTCTTATATAGTTGCATAGCTACTGTATTTTACAATTTGTTTCTTATAGAGTGGCTCTCTCAAGAACACTGAATACCATCCATGACTCTCTCTGAGACTGAAAACTAGATAACTCCATAGCATATAGATGTCAATATGGACTGCATGCTTGATCTTATAGATCCACTTGGAAGTCACCATTGAATTCCCCTCAGGTCTCGACACTATAACCCACACAAGATGGATTGATACTCCATCATGGCATTCTTCCAAATATGTTGGCCTGCTACCTCCTCATAACTAGAAGCTTGGAATTAATGATGTGAGTCATAAATGCCATATAACTCGAGAACCTATGAGGTATTTTTCTCTCCCTGAAAGTACCACTAGGAGTCGCATGCCTCTCTGCATCCTACAAAGTATCACAGAGCCATGATGGCCTCTTCCATATCATTGCAACATCTCTCGGTAGATCCACTCATTCTGTTGGTCCTCCTGATAGTCTAAAGGATGAATCATTATACTAGAGCGATCTATATCCTCATCCTTTGGAGCCTTCTACTCCTCACTATCAATCTCCATGTGAGACCCTTTTGACCTCTTGAAGGTTACCTCCTCATCAAAAGTAACATCCCCAACCAACCTCAATATGAGGCTGTCATGGAATGTAGATCTTGTAGGAATTCAAAGTCTTGTTGTATCTTACAAAAGTATCCTTCTTCCCAGAAGGTTCTATGCCGATCCTTGAACACTTGGAACATGTTGAAGACTTCATCTGTGGTATTCATTAAGTAAATCATCAATGTCAGTCACATAGTACAATAAACCACTAAAATATGATACTGCCATTGGTTTGCATACATCTGAATGCATTAGATCCAAGATCCCCTTATACTTATTATCATTGCTTGGAAAAGAACCCTTGGTATTCTTTCCAAGTGTACAACCCCTACAAACATCCTCATGCTTTATCTAGAGATCGGAATACCGATAACCATCCTCCTTAATGTTTTCTCTTTAGGGTTGTTCTTGCAACCAAATCTTAACTACAAGAACAATAATTAAATGTCTAGTTAGGGCACCCTAAAGGTACACCTAACCTCTTAAGAAGGAAATGCACAAATAAATATCTTAAAATAGAAAGAGTTAGTCTAAATATTCAATTCTTTTTAAAGATTACAAGCTTAAAGGATATAATGGTTAACCTCTGTTAGAATAGTAGAGTCAAGCTAAACTAGTTAACCTATCTAAACAACCAACAACATATCATAAAAGATAAGAACATGAAAAAAAAGGACAAGAGAACACTGATATACGTGGTTCACCCTAATGGGTTACATCCACGGGAAGGTAGCCTTCTATTATCTCCAGAATGTCTTCTCCAATCTTACAAGAGAGCATTGCACAAATACCTCAAATAATATAGATGATGTACAACATTGTCACAATAGTACCACTACTACATCAAGAATACATGATATGTAGAGACTCACTTGACCCTATTATATACTAAGAGATGAGGATGAATTACTCTCACATATTGCATGTGGGATAATATAATTCTCCAAAATAACATCTCTTAATACAATACCATGGACAAATACTCTACACAAGTAAATACAACACCATATAACTATGGATTAAATGTATTACTCTTTTACATAAAATTGTAGACAACTTCCGACATAATACAAAGACAATATTACCTTACAAGGAATATAATATATTCCAACACTCCCCCTTAATAATGGCTGGGAGAAGGGCCCACACTAACACTAAGGAAGGAGGGAGTCACTAGAGTCAAGCTAAACTAGTTAACCTATCTAAGCAACCAACAACATATCATAAAAGATAAGAACAAGAAAATAAAAGGACAAGAGAACACCGATATACGTGGTTCACCCTAATGGATTATATCCACGGGAAAGTAGTATTCTATTATCTCTAGAATGTCTTCTCCAATCTTATAATAGAGAAAAACACAAATACCCAAAAGAATATAGATGATGTAGACCAATGTCACAATAGTACCACTACTACATCAAGAATGCATGATATGTAGAGACTCACTTGACCCTATTATATACTAAGAGATGAGGAGGAATTACTCTCACATATTGCATGTGGGATAATATAATTCTCCAAAATAACATCTCTTAATACAATACCATGGACAAATACTCTACACAAGCAAATACAGCACCATATAACTATGGGTTAAATGCATTACTCTTTTACATAAGATTGTAGCCAACTTTCGACATAATACAAAGACATTATTACCTTCCAAGGAATATAATATATTCCAACACTCCCCCTTAATAATGGCTGGGAGAAGGGCCCACACTAACGCTAAGGAAGGAAGGAGTCATTACTGCTCCCCCTTGATGACAAATTCCCGCATTCCAAGCAAGGAACGAAGATGCACAAACTTCTCCTTGGTGAAGGATTTGGTGAAGATATCTGCTGCCTGCTGCTCGGTAGGACAATACTGAAGAGAAAGAATACCATCTGCCACAAGTCCGCGAATGTAATGAGAGTCAAGGTCGAGATGCTTTGTCTTGGAGTGATATACCAGATTATAAGCAAGGTGTATTGCACCCTGATTGTCACATTTCAACATAGTGGACGATTTCGAAGCCAGACCAAGCTCTGTAAGAACATGCCGTAACCAAACTGCTTCTTTAGATGCTTCTTTGGCTGCTTTATATTCTGCTTCACATGAAGATAAAGAAAGAGTATTTACCTTCTTGCTCGACCAAGAAACCGGACCTGAACCAAGTTGAAATACATAACCTGCAGTGGACCGTCAATCAGAACTGTCACCTTCCCAATCAGAATCTATGTAACTAGAGAGTGAAACTATAATACTGCTCGAATAAAAAACACCATAGGGTAATGTCCCCTGTAAATATCTCATAATCATCTTGGCTGTCGGCCAATGACTTTCATGAGGTTGCTGCATGAACCGAGAAACCAAACTGACGGCAAAAGAGATATCTGGTCGGCTCTGAGTTAAATATATCAAACTACCTACAAGCTGATGATAAAGAGTAGCATCAACAAGCGGTGTGGTACACTCAACAGTTAACTTTACACCAGACTGAAATGGCGTAGGAGAAGATTTACAATCACTCATATGGAAACGAGCCAATAGGTTTGTAGCATACTTTGGCTGAGAGAGAAACATACCATCTACCATATGCCAGATTTGAAGACCCAAGAAATAATGAAATAAATCAAGGTTAGTCATTTCAAACTGCCTTTGAAGATCACTTTTTAGATTTTGAATTAAATTAAGTTGACTGCTTGTGATGATTAGATCATCTACATATAAAACAACAATGAGAATATTAGTACCAAAGTTCTGAACATACATATTTGGATCAGATATACACCGCTTAAAACCATTCTTCAAAAAATATGCATAAATTTTATCATACCAAGCCCTAGGTGCTTGTTTGAGACCATATAAAGACTTGTGTAATTTACATACTAAATTTGATGATTCAACATTAATAAAACCAGGAGGCGGTTTCATATAAATTTCTTCATTAAGATCACCATTTAAAAAAACACTTTTAATATCCATTTGGTGTATTTCCCATTTATAAGATGAAGCAATAGATAAAATGGTTCTTATTGTATTCATTGTAGCAACAAGAGCAAAAGTTTCATTATAATCTATACCTTCGATTAAAACCTTTTGCAACTAACCTAGCTTTATACTTTTCAATCTGTCCTTTTGCAATGAACTTAGTTTTATAAACCCATTTACAACCAACTAAATTATTACCAACAGGAAGAGGAAAAAGAGACCAAGTCTTGTTCTTCATAAGAGACTCATACTCAGCAGTCATAGCTTGTTCCCATTCAGGTTTACCTTGAGCTTGAGCATAAGAGGTACGATCATCTGTGGCCAAAACTTTGGTCATAAGGGCAAAGTTAGATCTAGTTCTACGAGGGTCGGAAAGGTTACCGACCTCACTACCTACAAATTCAAGAGTTTTCTGGGCCCAAACAGGAAGGTTAGAGGAAACAAAAGTTTCTTTAGCTTCAGTACATTCAGGTGGAATACTTGAAGAAGAGGGTGAACTAGGATCAACAACAGGCACATAACTGGAAGAAGAAACTGAGATAGGAGTAACAAGAGACACTGAGATATTCAGTGTAACATGAGGTTCGACAGAATCAGGTTGTGAAGATACTTCAACAAAGTGAACATCCCTTTGGATGATAACACTCTAAGTAGAGGTATCAAACACTACTACATTTCGATCCAAAATCCGACGGAAAAATCCGACGACGCGTGGATTTCTCTTTTTAAACTTACCAAAAATCACAAAGATACATTTTTTTTTGTAAATGTGGCCACACACGTCGGTTAAGCGATGGATATTGTCATAACCGTCGCTTAACCGACGGCGCGTTGGTCAAAAAGGTCATCCAAACAACCAAAGAAAAGGCAAAAGTCACATAGGGCGCGGAACCGTCGCTTAACCGACGACGCGTTAGTAAAAAAAACACCAAAAGTCACATGGGGCGCGCGGGAACCATCCATTTTCTCACTGTCTTCTGTTCTTCTTCTTTTCATTTTGTATGTATGCGATCCTATGCATAATTCAGCTTGAAAATATAACTAGCAGAGCCTCATTTACACCCGGTATGATATGCGCCGAACCCATCTTGATATGTTGGTCATTTGTGTTAATTTGAGGTT
>LPNX010632256.1:4547-45055 GCA_001517045.1 Pseudotsuga menziesii
TTCTCAGCAAATAAGCAACAACGATGCTCACATAGATGACAATGAGAGCAGTCTGCGGGAAATACATGGGAAAGTGGACAGGATTCAAGAGGATCTCCAGCGTTTCATTGAAATGCACCAGGCCAGCAAAATTAATGGGGAACTCAATGGCGAAGTTGCAGAAGCTGCCCTCCCCATGAAGGAGGAGTCTGTTGTGCAGCCTAGAAACAATAGAAGCATCTAGTAATCAGTCCCCTCATGTTGACATGTCTAAATGTTTTTTTGCCTCCTTATATGTAATCAGTTTGTAAGGGTTTATCCCTCTTGCATTTTCAGAATTTTTAAGCAGTTTGTATGCAGGGTTTTTTGGACAGTTCCATGGTTAGCCTTCCTGTGCAGCTTTTTTGTAGTTCATGAACATTCGAAGCTATCTTTCTTGTAACGAATGGCTGTGCGCAGCCCTTTTTATCTATACATATTTTCAGTTTCTGTTAAAATATATATATATATATATATATATATATATATATATATATAAACATATATTTCAATATTATGTAAAATTTTATGGTAATTTTATTAATTTATACTTTATATTTTTCAAAGATAATGAGATAAAAAAACATCTTAATTTAAAATTTCAAGATTATGGTTATTGTTTAGTGTTTAGTGTTTTTATATTAAAAGCTATAATTATTTTAATTAATAAGTTTAATATTAAGATTTTTTTAATACGATGTAAAATATAAATAAAATAGATTAAAAAAATATTAAATAAAAAAGTTAAAAACCCAAAACCATTATTAATGTTTCATTTGTAAAACAAACCAAAAAAATGTGATATTTCAAGCTTCTGCAACACGTTATAGATGGATTGTATTCATGCCCACCTAATCTATTTATTGCATCCATCATTGACATTGTAAGCAGACATACCAAAAAACAGGACTCCCTTCATAATGGTGTTGTGTTTGGTAAGGGAGAGATTTCTATATTGGTGTCGGGATAGAATTCTATAGTGATGCAGGGATTAGATATGGTCCTAAAACTCAATTTTCAAGTGTAAGTTATATATATATAAAATATGTGCAAAAACAATTATTAATATGATTATGTCTATAGTTGTCTATAAACAATCCTATTAATACCAAATGTACATAACGGATCGTTCATATTTACAACCCATCTTGTCCTTGCCACATTTAAACATTATGTGACATAAAGATCTAACTGAACCTTAACGTTGTCAACATTGCCTAGTCCACAAGTACATATTGCCTATCACTTCAAACCCAACAAATCTCGAATGGAGGATGACATACATCAACGAGCCCACATAAACCAACTCCCATACATACCTACACATTGGAGGAGGGGCTTTGGTCAGCTTCACATGTATGCATGTTCAACCACTCAACCCTCCACCATAAACAATATGTTGACATTCTCAGCATCACAAAGATCAACACAAATCATCACTAGCTCTTTTTGAGCCATCAGATCATACCCAATTCAACAATCCAAATGCAACAAATGTCACCAAACCAATTAAGTAAATCAAGCCAACCATAAACAAGTAAAGAAGCACATGGATCAACACAAGCTATTTTCCAGCCATCGGATCACCCCAACTTCAATCCTAAGCACTCATTCAAATTTAAAAGTTTGTGATCCATCCCAGCTCAATTCATGAATCAAAGAGAACGGGAGAAAACTATAAAGAAGCATCAACCATTCTACTTTCTACACTTGTTGCATTCTAGAAGTTCATTAAGCTTCTCAACACTGTCAACAATCTGTCGGTGTGTTCTATTCTATTTTTCTTATGACTGTTTATATATGTTCTATGACTGTAAGCTATATGTTGCTAACATAAGTATGTTCTATGACTGTTATGAAAGGGATGTTGGATTGTTATGCCTCTATTTAAACACAAGAGAATGAATGTGAATGAAGTAAATTGTTTATTTAGTATGCAATATGGATGACCATTAACAAAACATGTTGTTCATATAAACACCCAACATATATTGCAGGCTACTTTAACTCATATCTGCTGAGATAACCCAGTAATACAGGCTACCAGTGACTCTAGGCTGGCCTTCCAAATCAAACACATAGGTTTCCATTCACTATAGGATGCCCTTCATAATCAAATAGGAAGGCTTCCATGGACACTATAAGTTGACCTTCAAAATCAAACATACCAACTACCATTGACAATAGCCTACCCAAAAAGAAAATGAAGTCCTTAGTAGACAACAATCTCCTACAAGAGTAGTCCTAGAAAATCAAGTCCATAGTATACAACACAAACAAGAATCACTAAAGCACACTCCTAGAAGATTCTATGTGTGTTCTCTTCTATGCATTTCAATATAAGATTGTCCAGTTCAAGTTACATGGAACGACATGGAAACATACAACATATCTATGGCCGAAGTGGTTATGTTATTGTCCTATAGGTGTATAGACTCTACAAGCATGCCAAGACCGAGGTCCAATGCCTATTCAATGAGAGCAAGGAGGTGAGGGGCTAGGGGTGCCCAACTACGTTGCACCGAGTCAAATGAGGACATACGCCAAAATGTTGCTAACAACAATGCTCCTAGAGATGTTGAAGAGGAAAATGAGGCAGAGGCTACTAGTGTTGTTCCACCATCAACCAAAGTTCAAGGACCAACTCAAACCAAGAAGATTAGTACCATTAGAGGATAGACAAAAGTAGCTATGTTGGTTGCAATAGATGATGTAGAATTCAATGGTTATTCTGTTAGAGCAGCTTCCAAAAAACATCGGATTGCACCCACATCCATGCATTACTAGATAAATGGCCTCACTCATACAAAGTGAAAAGGGCCCCTTACAGTGTTGACTGAACAAGAGGAGGATGAGGTGGTGCTTGTTTGGTGTAAGGAGATGGCTCAATTGGGCCATGGTCTGGAGTTAATTCAACTGAAATCCATTGTTTCTCAAATCTGTCAATGGAGGCCAAATCCATTTAGAGATGGATTCTCTGGGAAATCATGGTGGGAAGGCTTGAAACTAAGGCATTCAAAGTTTGTCTTATGAACAACAAAGTGGCTTGGCAAAGACAAAGCTTTAAATATGTGCCCTGCAGTTGTGTTGAGGTTCTATGACACTCTATCTATCATATATGAAAACATTGATATAGTCCATACCACATCTGGAACTATGATGAAACTAGGTTATAGGTAGGAATGAATTGTGGCATGCCAGTGATTAGTAAGAGAGAGAGTAGGAATGTGCCTAAAAATTTTCCTAAGATAAGGGACTGGATAACAATTATGCTTTGTGTAAACATAATAGGTGCATCACTCCCTAGGTTCTATTTGTTCAAGGGAAAGAATCAACTAAAACACTATATTCAAAATTGTGAATTGGGGGCATGCATGGTTGCACATCCCCATGCATGGATGACCAAAGAATTGTTTTTGAATTGGATTTCTCACTTTGTTGCATCTATATCTGGTGGTGTCTCGCCTCAAAACAGACACCTGTTGATTTTTTATGGCTATGGAAGCCACCTATTTATACAAACCATTAAGGAGGCAAATAGGATAGGCATTGACTTATTGACTTTGCCTGCACATTCCACTCACAAGAGGCAACCTCTTGATGTGAGTGTGTTTAGGCCTTTCAAGATTTACTTCAGGTTTGAGAGAGCAACATGGATGGCAAAGAACCCAAGGATTTGTTAGAATATTAGATCAACTACAATAGATATCTATCTAAGAAACCAACAACATATCAAACATAACAACTAGAAAGAGAAAAGAGACAAGAGTACACCAAATATACGTGGTTCACCCAATTGGGATACGTCCACGGGGAGGTTGTCTTCTATTATCTCCTTCAATCTTACAAAGAGATCACTAATCCCAATATGATATACAAGATATGTCTCCAGAACATTCAAGATGTATCATGAGATGATATAATGATATGGTGATATGATGATGATGATAGAATTTCTATCCACTTCCTTGATCCAGATGATATAGCCTAAAGGCATATGCAAGATGAATGGAACTAGATTGTTTGTATTTGTGTGTTTGGGGGGGATGAAATGTTTTAAATAGTGCTAAAAGAAATGTATGGACCAAAATATTTTAATTTTTTAACTGTTTATTTCATTATTGTTCTATTAATTATTTCTGTTTCTATTTAGTTTCAAGGTGGTGAGGACCACCCACACCTAGTTGTTTTATGAACTAAATCTTTTAAATAGTGTCAAAAGAAATGTATGGACTAAAATATTTCAAAATTGTAACTGTTATTTCATTATTGTTCTATTAATTATTTTCTTTTCTATTTTGTTTGAAGATGGTGAGGACCATCATATATACCAACGCCCTATTTCCCTATGGAGTTCATGAGAGTTCGATTGAACCCTCGCTATATTAATTTTCTTCCGTGAGGTAGTTACTACCGAAAGATACTTTTGATCTTCCAAGTTAGGATTAATGGCCTCCTTATAGTATCTTAATTTTCTCTTAACAGATAAATTTTCCTCACACCAGGATTTCTCTTTAAACTGAGAAGTAATAATATTTTTGACATTATCAATGTTCTGCAAAATGTCGTTTTCATCAATGCCCCAATGGTTTAACCAAGCCATGATATCTTTAGAGCAACACCGCTTGAGACGTAGTTTGTTTTGACTTGAGTTTAAGGCAATTTTAGGAAGTCTCTCGTTTTCCATGGTATTTATCTTATGCTTGTACAACAGGTACCTACTCATAGCCATGCTCTTGATGGGGGAAATACCCACTTCTATGAGGAGAATAGGATAAGGTGTATTGCTTTTAATTTTGAGATTATAAGTTATAAATCGCTTCTGAATTTACTCAATCTTCCTCCAAGATTCTCTAGAAATGTTGCACCCCATGCTTCACAATCTTACAAGATAACAAAGGTGATAAGAGTTTCAAAGAAAAACTTCTTGTACATTAAAGTTAAATAGAAATTTTAAATTTCATAAAATTTATTTTAATATTTAATTCATTGACAATTTACATTAAAGTTAAATAGAAATTTAAAAAAACTATTAAAATATTTTCCTATCATTAAATATTAATATATATATATGAATTTTAATGTTTAATAAATGGTTATTTCAAGTTTTAATATTTAATTTCAATGCTTAATAGATGGTCGTTTCAAGTTTTAATATTTAATTCATTGGTTATTGTACATTGAAATTAAATAGAAAATTTTAAAAAGCTATTGAGAACTTTTTTATAATATTTAAATCATTAAAATATATATAAATTATAAAAAACTGTTTAGAATTTTTCTATAATATTTAAATCAATAAAATATATATTGAAATTTTTAAAACTTAGTAAGACTTTTTATATAATATTTAAATCATTAAAATACATATAGATTTCTGTGCTTAATAATTGATTGTTATAAATTGAAATTTAAAAAAACCTATTAAAAGATTTTTCTACAATATTTAAATTATTGAAATACATATGGATTTCAATGTTTTATTATTGGTTGTTTCAAGTTTTCTCATTATATAGAAAATTTTAAGAAGTTATTAAAAAAAACCTATTAAAAGATTTTTCTACAATATTTAAATTATTGAAATACATATGGATTTCAATGTTTTATAATTGGTTGTTTCAAGTATTCTCATTATATAGAAAATTTTAAGAACTTATTAAGAAATTTCCAAATAATATTTAAATCATTAAAATAATTTCCATCTAATTATTTGCCCCTTCTTTGAAATGGGTTCTTAAGATTTTCAATAGTATTTTGACGAGAGACATATGCCTGTCAAATTCCAAGCCTTCATCAATAACTTGAGTTAAAATGAAAGATTCATTACATGAAATAGACATTACATAGATTATTTTAACACGCTTATTAAATATAAAAACCATATGGACTTTATGTAACAATTCTATACATATATATTTAAAAAAACACACATGTATAATAAAAATATGTAAATTAAAAATTATTTTACCTCTTACTCAAATATACTATGATATGATAAAAATATTTATATTATGAAATTTCAAATTAAAAATAAATATCATTCTAATATATTTAGACATTGCAAGATGTTTTATCATTTCCTTAAATTTTGTTAAACATTTTACTATACCATTAAGTAATCAAAATAAACATAAAACTATAAAATGTTCAAAAAAATTCAGTGGCTGTTTTTTATGTGTTATTCATGACAGTTGAAGGTAGATGGCCAATCTGAGAGCATAAACCAGTGAAAATGAAATCATCATTAGGAGAGAAGTGACCCCATCTCACTTAACCTAATCAATTTGGAAAAATTAAAAATATATAAGTGAAGGCTTTACAAACAATGTGAGTGTTGACCCCATTTCACTCAACCTAATAACATTAAAACAAATGGCATGACAATGCCAATGTTATACTTTTTTTTGTATGAAATCAAATTTACGTATATTTTATAGTAAGACAATAAATTCCATTATCCTAGGGGATAAATTCCATTATCCTTAGTCAACTAAACTAGGCCATAACGAATTCTATAGTAAAGCTAATCACAATAAGAATTTAAAGATTAATTATTCAAACCCTAAAATAAACTTTATCAATATAAATACCATAATACCATGAATTACCCAATACCATATGCCTATAAACCACTAAAACATGAACTCATGACTACTAAAATCTAATTTTTTTTTAACTATCTTTCGGTGGCCTTTATTGACAAGATTAAAAAGTGCTTAGCCGTGAATATCGCACCGACATTGGGCCGCTTCATCGATGAAGGAGGCGACGATGTTTTTTCAGATAAAACAAGATTGGAAATTGCAATCCAGCTGTAATATTGTATATACCAACAATTCCCTGATCAAGCTTGTACTCTACCGGATCGCTAAGACTTGGGATGAATATGTTAGAAGAGATAAACAAATCCATGGTTACATGAAAACTATGGGGCTTCTCTCAGTCTGTTCAATATTTGCGTTAGAGAGCTGGGAGAAAGTTGAGTTCATATAAATTTTCCGGGGTTGGAATCGGTATATAAGTTATATATCCATTGAGTTATTTGAGGTGAAAGAGAAAAGATTTTCTATGTGGACGCCTGCGGCGACATGGTGCAAAGGCAAGACGTGAAATCGAAATGAATAGGAGACGAGAAATCCAATGTACAAAATTGTGCGTCGCTGGAGGTGGGGAAGTGGAAGTCCAAGAAATCCAATGTATAGTGTTGGGGAAGTGGCAGTTCAAGAAATCCAAGGTACAGAGTTGTGCATTGCCTTACACACAATGCTTTTTGTATGAAATCAATCAAATTTGAGTATATTTTAAAGCATGGCTTCAAGTTGAGTAATCCTCTCATGCGCGTGTAACCTTTCTCAATAAATAACTACCACTATAGATGTTTATAGTAAAATCAGAACTTAATACTAGGTATTGGGATTCAGTGTCATTGTGTCTTTATGAATAAAAAGGCGTACTGTACTCTAAACTATCTGCCGACACCATACTGTATGATTTAAAGCATGGCTTCCAATTAAGTAATCGTCGGACCATGAGCGTTTAACCTTTGTCAATAAATAACTCTAAGCATCTTATTGTAAAATTAGAACTTAATACTAGCCATTGGAATTCACTAGCTTTATGGAAAAAAAACGTGTATAGTAGTCTAAACTATATGTGACAATGGCGTCACCATCCTTCACATTAGTGTTGTAACAAGCAAGGCTGGTCCTTTTTCAAGATGATGATGTTAAGAAATTTAAATTTCTATGAAGCTTCAGGAGAAGTTACAATAACCGTGATTTTTAGAGTTACTGTGGAATTGGTAATTCTCTTTAATTAGCAATTCTCTTGAATTATAAATTCTCTGCATGACGCTACTTTGGGGAAATGAACCTGGATTATGCCTAGTTTTTGTCTTTCAACAAAAAAGCCCTTTCCTTTCCGGTACAATTTCAATTATTTAGCTGGCGGTTGGGTGGTAACTTTCCTAGGAAAACAGTTCAGTTTGTGAATTGCTCAAACAAGTTTATTAAACCCTCTTCATCCCACCCCATCCCACCCCACCCCACCTCAGGTTTTTTCGAGAATCTTCAATGCTCAGAACAAGAATCATTACCAAGGATGAGAGAGTCGTTAAGACTGATAACTGGTGAAAAGTGTACTCCCAACCAAAAAAAGTAAAAACAAGTGCTATATTTTGTTTGAATTGAATAGCATACATACACATTCTTTACATTTAGAGTTCAAAGGTGGTTTCAATTGAATTGGCATGAAAATGGGTTTTAACTGAGTTAAAATAGATTATTTTCCTCAGAATTGCTCTATAAACAAGGACCCCATTGCCCATTATTCTTCTCTATTTCGTGCGCCCAGTTACACTTACAATTTCTCTGGACAATGTTGCAAGTCCAAACTGGACGCCTATCAAAGTCGCCTCCTGCGGGAACCGCGCAGCTTCTTCCATTGTGCCAGTAAACGAAGTTACTGGCTGCTTCTGCTTCACACACTGGCCTTTCTTCCCTCATCTTTATTTAAAATAGGACGCCAATCCCTGTTCTAAAATACGATGTCACCTGATTCTTCTCATCTATCCTCCAGTTGTCAATTGACTGCCTAAATGCCTTGAAATACTTACCAATTACCATATGTATTTCGAGACTTTTAACATATTTATAGTTCATGGTGAAAGAAATATGCCATATGTCAATATGTTAGAAGGCATTTGGCATTTTGCTTGACAATTGGATGCTCTATTATTGATATTCCATACTTGAGGATGAACGAATCACTGCAAAATGATCTTAGTGGCATTGTCATGTGCATTGGTGAAAAGATTAAGAGGAACACTTAGAACAATATTTCTGGATGCTCTAAAATTATTTACAATGACCCAAAATCGTACCATAGAGGCTTCTACTACACCAAGGATCAAGATCCATGTAAAAATCTCCAACGCTGACATTGATGAGCTATGTTCAATATACCCGATTACTCGATGATGAAAACGAGCATGGAGATAAACATTTCCTTTATATTTTTGCAATTAACTTATGTGTATTCTGTGAAGCACTTGGTATCACTGATACCTTGACATTTGGGGCAGGTAGGTTACCGTGATGATTCTACAGTGTCCACTACGGCAAGTAGTATGAATGTCACTGTCATTGTAGATTTTATCATATTTTTTCAATCACGCTTTTATGAAATTATAACATTTACAGTGAAAATAATAAAATTATTGTTGAAACTATACTTGTCAGAAAATATTTTTATTTACCCCTTAACCATCACAGGAGAAGGATCACATCACTGGTCCTCACTGGTTAAGAGAATAAATGTCCCTCGAGTTGACAACAAGCAAATTAGTTAATTACTTAAGGCTTTGCAACTTTCAAATATATCCTGGTAATTGCTCACTTGGGTATGAAGAATGCTATCATGACAGTAATATTCATTATTTTAGTAAAAAGTATTTGTTTTTATATATATCACATTCAAGCTCGGAAATCTCTGTGGTTACAAAATTTACCTATTTAGCCCAAAACACTAGGGAATGAAGATCCATAGTGAGAAAGGTTGAGTTATGCGGCTGTCTTCATTCTTCTTGAACACTGAAAACTATCTTGCGGACACTGGGGTTTGGATATTCAGAAGATGTTTTAATATGACTCTTCCCTCGCAATTCATCTTTTTTTCGTTAGAAAAGAAATGACTCTTCCCTCGCAAAACTGATCTATGCACAAAGAAACAGGTCATACAATGAAACCATGAGTTGCAAGTGAGGGAGCGCACTTCCTTTTATAGTTTCATTTTTAGCAAATAGAACCTTTCAGAAACTCCTCGGCTGCCTTCTTAAAGAGGCTTCTCCATGAAACACTTTCTTTAAGATTTACATGTGCATCAAATGGAACCTTCAAGAAGATCTTCTAGCACATTCCAAGCTGGGTGTTTCACCAATAATAATATGTAGATGCTTCTGGGAATACGCCCTAGAAACCAGTTTAAGAGAAATATTACTTGTCCTCGAAAGACACTTAAAAACTTAACAACAATAATTTCAATCGAAACCCAGCTTATGTAAGGAGATAAATAGACAATAGCATATACCTGATACTGTTGTCTGTGGGTATCTAGCTAGGCGAACACCCCACTCAGCTAATTGAAAAGGGGAATAAAATTTAAATAATGCTCGCCGCCACATATCTCACATCTCCAAAGCTTTCCCCATATTCATGGTTACTCTTACCCCAGCAAGGAAAACAATAGAGTTGAGCGCACAAGTTCCAATCGCTATGGAAAATGGGGCATCCTGTGATAGTTTTAATCAACATTGCACAGTTTTGATCTTGTGTTGATCCTTAATTCCATGATTATTTGATGTGAAGCATTTTAAGGCATTTTACTTAAGGCCTTGTTATTTCTCTCGCATGACCAAAGGTGCTACGTCAGGCCGCTGAAGGAAATTGGTTTGAGCCCTACACGAATTAGGCATTGATGTTGTTATTAAATTAAAAGGATTTGACTGGGTTCCTTCAATTTATATATTTAAAAAACTATCAAAGAAATGCATGCAAATGAAAAGTGGTGGCAGCAGGAAGAAAATGATAGCAGATACATGCATGCAGATAGACACAGGTCATCGCAAGGGCAGCTCCAAGAACGAGCCTTCAAAGTTGTCAGAGATACTTAAACTTCTTGCCACAAAAAGATGTATTCAGATGTATTCACTACAAGGTTTTGTGACAAGACAAGTAGGTTGTTGGGAGTGTGCATCCCATTGATTTCAGAGTTGCCATGTTGTCACCTTTAATATGCGTTATATTTTCTTTTAAATACCACTGTGACTCATGAATTCAACAAGGTTGTCCACCCTTTTTTTTTAAAAGACATTTGTGGTTTATTCTCGAGAATATAAGCCAACAACTATATACACCTTTTTTTTATTAAACCATCTGCAACAATAGGCTTTTCACCGTATTCTCGTCCACACATTGTAAGATGTCTAGCACAAAATGGTCTTGGGGCACAAAGTCCCAAGCCTACGTCACCTATATGGACCAATAGGAAGCAAGATAAATTAAAATTTAAATAATCCTCCCAAAAAATTTGATACAAACTATACCAAAAACATTTGAAATGTGAAAATTTTAAATCTTCATCCTAAATTAATTCACCTAAGCGAATCATATATATCCCGTGTCGGGGACATAATAACTCATTGTTTCAACAAAGTTGTTGTTTGTATTTTTTCATTTTAAAAATATATTTTACATTGATTTAATATTTTCTTATAACATTAAAATTTTCAAAGATTATATTTTAATATTTAATTCATTGGTAAATGTGCATTAAAGTTAAATAAATATTTAAAAAATTATTATTTTTTTAAATAATATTTAATTTTAGTTTGGCTTAAGTTTCTAAAGATGTTTTGGACACTATTAGAGAGATGTGTTTTTCCTTCCTTTAGACATGTAATAAGAAAAGTAAGGGCATTCATCTTGTTAGTTAAGATAGACTAGCTTGCCTCAAAGCATTCGGTGGATGGGGATTCAAACACATTCAGAAATTTGGTCAAGATCTTGCAACCAAAAGTATTTGGAGAAGTTTCTTTAATGGGGGACTTTGGAGCAAGGTTTTAAGGGACAAATACTTTAGGCATCTCACATTTGGGGACTGGTTTAGAGGGAGGAATATGGGCATCACCAATGCATCCAATATCTAGAAGAACTTATCCAGTACCGTCCTAGTGACCAGTGATTAGCTTGTGCGAAAGCTAGGTAAAGGTAACAAGGTAAGAATCAGTTTGGACCCGTTTGTGGGAGGGGCAAGTTTCTACAAGCTTTCTCAATCCCTAGTGAATGCTCTCAATAACAAAGGCTTTGTGATGTTATCGAGTGTTGCTTCTCGAGTGGACGGGATCTCTTTGACTCAAAAGTGGATGTTCACTTTTAATTTGGGATTGTGGGAGGCCCATGCATTAGAATGGTCAAATTTTATTTTTGGATTGAATCAAAGTGGCATCTTTCTCATTGACCAAGAAGACTGCTTGGCTTGGTCGTGGAACAACAAGAATGGGGAGGTTTCATCCTATGACTATATTGTGGCTCTCGCTTTAGATGATGAGGGAAAATGGTGGTATCAAATGATTTGGAAGTGGATTTGTCCACTAAATATAAAATTATTTTATTGGTTGTCTCTATAGAACTAGATTCTCACTTGGGACAACTACATCAAGTAGAGTGGTCTATGCCTAAGTATCTGTGTTTTATGCAAGAAAGGCTCTGAAACAATAGATCATTTGCATGTTCAATGTGACAGTGTTAGAAATTTATTGTTGGAGATTATTAATCCTCTAAAAATTGAAGGAAGGTGGGAAGGTCTCACCATTGAACAAAGCTTACTCCATTGGTTATCTTTTGTTCATAGTTGGAAGTTTCTCCCTTGTTTTGTAAGATGGTATGTTTGGAAGCACAAAAACCTTTCCATCTTCGAGGACACCCCTAAAAATATTTATAGACTTGTATTTTCCATCATGGGTGTCTTCTTACAACACTTTAAGGCTCTTTAAGTTAAGAAAATCATTCAGCATCCCACACCAAATTTCCAACCAAATATGCCTATTGGTTTTTTCGACAGGGCCTCCCAAGAGGAGATGGAGAAGGGGGGAGCTAGAATGGTGCTTGATATGCATGATGGTCATCTTTTCAAATTGAAAATAGGCTATGGTAATAGATCCAACACTCGTGACAAACTTCTAGCATTATGGGGCCTCCTGTATTTTGCTCTCCTTTAAGGAGTCTCTCATCTTCAGGTAACTGGAGACTCTAAAGTAGTGATAGACTAGGTTGTCTACAAGTGTTCTATTCAGGTAACTCATTTATCCTAGTGGCTGAGCAAAGTGAGGCCCCTCCAAGTTATTTTTTGCTTCATCAAATTGCAACACATATACAGATAGTTTAACTCAAAGGTTGATTCTTTATCTAAGATGGCCCTCTCTCTCGTTGAGGACAAAACTTTTGTTGAAAATTTATTCTAGGATAGGTTGTTGTAATTGAGCACAGTGCCTATCTTCAGCTAGTTGGCATGTGCATCTAGCTTTCCTCAGTTTTGGTTTTTGGACCTTATGATGTCTCTAGAAAAATGGTATTCAACAAATTGATCTATGTTGCAATCTTCACCAATTTGGCTTATTGATCTATCTGGACACTTGTTTTTTTCCTTTAGCTTCAACTCTTGTTTTTATTTGGGAATGTTATGTAATTTCATTTTTTGATGCTCTCTCCTTTTTCGAGAGCGAGTTTTGATTAGTTCCCATGGAAGCACGGATTTGTTTTTCGCTTTGTTTTGCTAGAATATTGTATCTAGTTTATATGGTATCTTTGCTAGGCAGTAGTGGACTCCTTTGTATACTTTTATTTCTATCTCAAAATAAAAAGTATAATCATGTTTTCACATTGAAAAAAATAATAAAATGCATATACACATTTTCAATAAATTGGCAAACACCTTACAATAAATTGACAAACATCGTTTTTTTCAATAAAAAAAACATTCTCCTTGCTATTCATTTAGAATCAAAGAAAAAGTTACACCTTACAAAAAACTTTAGAACAACCATCAAGGATATCATCTGTCTAGATCAAGAACCAATAAACTCACTACTTTCATGGTTGTACAGGCCATAATTTGTTTTTTAACCAACCAACTTGTTTGACATATTTGACCTACCTACAACATGCCAATAACAAAACCTGTATCCTCTAGTTTATAACTAGGACTGACATGTTACAAAACAACTTGTGTCAATTAGACTGAAAAATGCATCTTCAAAACATCTAAGGGTTGAATCCCCTCATTAATTAAAGTGTCTTCCAGAAATTCTTGATAATGCGGGAAACCCTTCGCTTCTAGAACTGTTTTTTTTACAATTTATCAACATCTTTATTAAAATTTATGGAGATGTGAAGTATAGAACCTGATGAAAAGAGGAAATCAAACCTTTAACTCTATTACACCAATGCTTGAGCTTAAGTACTTGTAAGGAGAATCTACCATATTCCCATTCCACAACCACTTTTGAATCAACAAAGAGTGAAAGGGTATCAATGCCAATAAAAGAATCAAAGGCCAAAATACCCCACAAACTGATCAGTTCAACTCTTGTATTGCTTCCAATAACCCCTCCCATCCAAATATTTAAAAATGATCACTATTTAGAAATAGGATCATACCACATCCACACTCATCATTTGAAGATGCACCATTGAAATAGCCAACAACCGAGAAGAAGTTAAGAATAGGCGCATATAAAGTCTTTGGGTTCCTCTCTTTGGCTGTAAATTGATACTCCTTGAAAAGACTAATCTCTTTAGGGACACACAGATATTGATTAGGTATAGCCTCTTAAAAAATAACCTTTTTTCTCATGTTCCAAACAACCCAACCAATAAAGATTGGAAGCAATTTACAATGAACTTCTTATGTATACCAGCAATTGAAATTATCCTCCAAATTTGAGACACCCCATATATTGTATACTTTTAAATCCTCACATGCCAACTTCCACACAAATATGCTAAATGGCCATGAACAAATATATGATCAATAGAATCAATATTTCCTCTACACAACGAGCAACAACTAAGCCCTATCTAACTCCTCTTCATCAAATTATGCCAAGTCAACAATTTATTTTTCAATAACAACCAACAAAACATTTTAGTTTTTGTGGAATGTTCCAGCTCCATAGTTTACCGTACCACCAACAATTTTCAACCTGAAAAATAGAGTTTACAAAAGCATCATGAGTTTTTTTTAGCCATGACATTACCCTATTGTTTATTCCATTCCCAAACAAGCATGTCATGTGAGTCATCCAAACAAATATCAACACTATTTAAAGAGCAGATATAATTGTCTCATAAAGTAGCCCATTTGCGAGAAAAACCAATATCCCTAGAGGAAAACCATGTAATATTAACTACACAACATCATGAAATATATATTTAATCCTATTTTCTTTGGAAAAATATATTCACCCATTTTAATACTTTATACTTTATATTAAACTTATATAAAATATATTCTATTATATCTCACATTTAACAAGATATATAATGTTTTTCAAATCAATTATTTATATAATTATTTTGATATAGAAATATTTTTTCCCATTTCAATGCTTTATTCCTTATATTAAAAATATATATAATATATTCTATTATATCGTGTATTTAATAAGTTACATAATGATTATCAAAATCAACTATTTATATAATTAAATCAATTATTTATATGATAATTATTTGGATATATGGATATAGATGTATAGCCTCCCATTTCAATGCCTTATATTGAGAATAATATATATAATATATTATATTATATCTTCTATTCAACTATCATATTTGGATACATATGTAAAGCCTCCCATTTCAATGCTTTATAATGAGAATATATAATAATATATATTATATCTTTTATTCAACAAGTTACTGGTATGTTTATCAAAATCAATTATTTATATAATTATTTTGATATAGAAGATATAATTATTTTGCATGTATATTCATATTTTGTCAATATAATTTAAGATTATTAATCAATATTTGGGTACAGATGTCTATTTGGAAACACATGCTCTTAGCCACCCCGGGGAGTGATAACAATGAATCTGCAAAAACAAAAAGCAAAAAGGGATATCACTTAATATTGCAGCCACATGAAAACACACATTTACTCAACTCATAAAGAACTGAATACTGAAGCAACAAATCTTTAAGCTACATACAAACAGAAAGATTGAACACCTGGATTACAATGTCGCGAGTTTAATCATTTGCCTTCTATCTGTGAAGTTCCTATACACTACGAAAATAAGGAAGTTAAAATGTTGATTAGGGAATTCGTGCAATGTCCCTTTTTAAGAAATTTTATTAAATGACCAATTTTTTCACTTTTTTTTCCTATTTCGACCTTTGACTAGTTTTGATGTCTAGGTCTCCAAATTGGCCCAATTGATCCCAAATCTTCTCAGAGTGTGTATAACTGATATTAATACTTAAATATTATGTTCAGAGATGATTTATAACCCTCCAATCAATTCTACAAACTAGTTTTATATTCTGATCAAAGTATGAGTCTTTACTAGCAATTTGGGGTTTCAATTCCCCCTCGGGTAAATGCTGGAAATGGCTTCTCAAATGCTCCCAACCCCACTCTAATTTATGAACAGAGTCAGGGGATGTTTAAGGGAAATTCTTATAGTCTCATATGCATCATGGTTCAGTTTATGTAGGCTGTTATGACTCTTTCCAAAACAACTCCCAAATCACAATTTCAACCCTTGGGGAAAATGCACCAAATCTTCTCCCAATGCAATAGAAATGAGTAAAATGGATTCCAATGCTTAAGTACTAAGCATGATACTTTCAATACACATTAATTACATTCCATTCATTATGCATTTATCATAGATAAATTCCTCCATTCGAAATAATAAGCATCACCATGCCATATATCAAAATAGAGGGAAATGGTCTTTGTTTGCTCATTAAAAGTCATTTTGACATACAACTCTTGGGTATTTTGACTTGAATCTTTCTGAGAATTAATAATATATCATATTGAATTGATTACAATAGTAAATATATCAGGAAGAGCTCCACCAAAGAGTACAAGAGCTCACCCAAGGCGCAATCCCTCCATGAGAATGAATATGCAAAGAAAACTGGAAATGGTTGAGAGGAAGTGATGCAATAGAAGAACCCATGAGCTTCCCTGTAGCTTCCACCTGCAATTACAAATCCATTAAATATCCTTGAAAGAATTGAGTGGCCTCTCCAAACACCAACTTGGATGGGATTCTTCCACCCTCGAAATTGGCTAAGGCAAGAAACCTAGTCATCCACTAGCTCTCACAATTCACAAATGATAATTTCTCAAATGATCAAAAGACATTCTCTTGGTTGATTTCTGTATTTTATAAACATCCTTAGCCTTATAATGTTACCAATCCATCCACAAACTCAATCCAATTTGAATTTCGGTGTGGGCTCAAGATTTACCATGTGTCCTCCCTTTCCTAGCCTTCCATCTTCCCCCAATTTGAGTAGGAACCCATTGAGCTTCCCCAACTCACATGAGCGCCTCTTGGATGCTATATTTTGAAATGACATGTCAGATATTCCAGATTTCATCCTTCATATTTGATTTGTGTCATAGGTGTCATAGCATCTTCATCATTTTTGTCATAGAGCTAGGGAATCTAGTCCAAGTGTCTCACTAGCTCCAAAATGACTCTTCCACTCCCATGTAAGTTACATTTACTTCCAAATTTGACCTATGATGTATATGGACAAGTGTATTAGACTTAGAACTCATCCAAGAACATTTAGGCTTCCCATGGATTCGAAATTGCAAGAGAAGGATGCCATATGACACATAAATTTTAGCTTGTGTGGGCCCCATAGTCTCCATGTGTCTCCATGCTCCATTGCCACTTCAATTTTCTCTTGTATTTATTTATTTATCTTCTTTATTAAATATTTATGCCATTCTAATGTTCAAAATTAGTCATTGTCCCCCTTATTCCAAATCCCAAAGCTTCCACCCCCAACTTAGGAAACTATTAATTTGCCTCCTTGGCAATTATTTGACCCTTAGCACTAATTTTTGACAAAATCTAATGAATATGGAAAATGTGATTAGGCCATTGTGAACCAATGCAAAATTTGGGACATGAAAAATCCTCCCTTCCCAATATTGCTTGTCCTCAAGCAATTTCAAACATGGGTGTTGAAGAACTTGCTTTATGTGTGATTCTTTGAAGTTGCCACCGAGTTTCCCAACTTTGAGTCTTTGGGATTCCATGAAGATTTTAGAGAGGAACCACCATGCTTGCTGCTGCACTACTCTAATTAAAATCACTTTATTAAGTGGGGAATCCATCTCCCATACTGCTTGTTTCCCAAAAAAAATTGAAATCAATGGGACTAAAAAATATCCCAGGGTCCCATTGCTTCTATTGCACTCCAACAATTAAGAGTGCTCTCCAACCCATACCATTAGGAAAGAGAATTTTGGGATCCCATTTGCTTGTATGCATTCTTCCAAACATCATGAGTACATAATATATATCATCAAAGTACATAACAACATAATAAAAATGTAGATCAAGGAGGTGCCTCATCAAAAAATCATGAAAGTGCTTATACCTACCTCCAAGTAAGTAGACCACCATTTTCCAAGTGCATACAAGCTTCAAGTGACCAATCAAATCTACTCCAATGGAATAGGTGAGGATCCCATGGCCCATAATTCTGCTCCAAAGATATATAATGTGCATCAATATAATGAGCCATGTGTTCTTTCATCCAAGGAGTGAATGAAGAACCTCCACCAAAATCTGAACCGAATAATGAGCAAAAAAAACAAGGAGACTTCAAATGACTCAAAGAAGTCTCACCCATACATCCATGAATGAGAGAATCATAAAGATATAACAAAGTATGTGGCTGGCAACAAAAATTTTCTCCAATCATAAATCTATTCACTCGAGTGTTGGATGTATTTCCTCCAACATCAAATGAACCAAGTGTTGAGCAAGAGAAACCATCAATCTTCAAGTGACTCAAATGCATATCATAGGTGCATCCATGTACATATGCATCATCATAAAGTAACAAAGGATGCTGCTGAAAATGTGAATAAGAATGCTCTCCAACCATGTCATCATAAAAATAAATCTAGGAGTTCCATACTCCTCATGTGGCACCATGAAAAAGAACCCTTTCACCCATACTTCATTAAGACTAATGCTGCAAAACATGGAATTGTAGGATGTAGGAGAGTGAACTAACTCACCCAAATGATCAAAAAGTGCAAAAGTTTCATCATGGGAAGGATCCATATGGGTAGTATCATGCATCTCCTTCAAAAGTGTGAAACCTTTGTCATAGATTGGTTCCAATGTAGAGGAATCATGCTCTTCTTTAAAAATTGCATAACCTTCATCAAGAGACAATTCAAGTTCCTATTCCACCACATCAAGTGTTTGGATCTCTTCAAGATCATCTTCAAACACATCAAGCACATTCAAATTTCCACATTTCTCATGATACACCATGTCATGAGAATCCTCCAAACAATCTACCATATGACAATTTGAAACATAGGAGGAAAAACAAGTATCTTGCAACTTTTCAAGAACTCGTTCATTTTGAATTGTGAGCTTATGATTATCCTCATTATTCTTCAAGTATGCATCATGTAACAATTCATTAAGCTCAAACAAATGGTTTCTATCAAAAATCAAAGACATGAAATTACCTTTGATGTGGCACATTGCTCTTTGAATCTTCTCCATGTATTCAAGGAAGGATGTTTCCTCCAAGAACGAAGTAGCTCCCCAACAAGAATTTTACACTAATGCTTGAGTGTCATGGAGTATTCTAAGGGCCTCTTGGATCTTATTTTCATTCATATTTAAGGACCCTTCAAGAAAATGAAGCTCTTACAAATGAACCTCCTCATCTTCTTCCTTCTTGCTTGGACCAACTTCATGAAGCTCAAGTGGTGATGGGGAAGTTGATCTTGTTTCTTCTTCAACTGCTACAAGGTCTTCATTTTCATGTTTACTAGAAATTTGGCTTGCAGCAACATTTTGAAGTATGATCTCTATGTCACCAACATAGAGTTGTGAGCACCCATCAGTAGGTACTCCTTTATAGTTCAAACATCCATTAGTAGATGTTCTTTGTTTCATTTCCAAGGTAGAATGTCTCTCGAAATGATCTTCAGTATTTTAAATAGAATTTTATTCATACTCATGTGATGTATCTTCATCTTTTTTAGAGTCACTTGGGAGTGAATTTCGTTCATCTTCTTGTACTACTTCACCTATTTCAGAACTAGGTGGTTCATGGGTCTCCTCCTTTTGCTCCTTCAAGCAGGCTGATGCATTTTTCCCCTTGGTTTTCTTAAAATCAATATATTTTCTCTAACCTTGGATATCCAACAATTCGAATCCTTTCATAATATTCTTGGTCATTTCTTCAAAGATAGGTTCCATGATTTTTATATGCTCCTCACCATCATATGAGGTTCCCTTCTCATCCCTAGTCATAGTTTCCTCTTCAACAAAAGCACTTTTGGGTTTCAATATCTAATGGGTGTCCTTGACTTCTCGTCCTCATAAATATCAGACCACATCAGGTGCCACGATAATTCTCTGATAGCACTGTAATGTCCATTTTTAAGAAATTTTATTAAATGACCAATTTTTTCACTTTTTTTTCCTATTTCGACCTTTGACTAGTTTTGATGTCTAGGTGGCCCAATTGCTGCTGAATCTTCTCAGAGCATGTATGAATGATATTAATAATTAAAATATTATGTTCATAGATTATTTATAACCCTCCAATCACTTCTACAAACTATTTTTATATTATGATCAAAGTAGGAGTCTTTACTAGCAATTTGGGGTTCCAATTCCCCCCCAGGTAAATGCTGGAAATGGCTTCTCAAATGCTACCAACCCCACTAAAATTTATGAACAAAGGTAGGGGATGTGTAAGGGACATTTTTATAGTCTCATATTCATCATGGTTCAGTTTATACAGGCTGTAATGACTCTTTCCAAAACAACTCCCAAATCACAATTTCGACCCTTGGGGAAAATGCACCAGATCTTCTCCCAATGCAATAAAAATGAGTAAAATGGATTCCAATGCTTAAGTACTGAACATGAGACTTGAAATACACATTAATGATAGTCCATTAATTATACATTTATCATAAATACATTCCTCCATTCAAATAATAAGCATTACCATGGCATATATCAAAATAGAGTGGAAATGGTCTTTGTTTGCTTATTAAAAGTCATTTTGACATACAAATATTGGTTATTTCTACTTGAAATTTTTTGAGAATGAAGAATAGAGCATATTGAACTGATTACAATCATAAATAGATCAGGAATATCTCCCCCAAAGAGTACAAGAGCTCACCCAAGGCGCAATCCCTCCATGAGTATGAATATGCAAAGAAAACTAGAAATGGTTGAGAGGAAGTGTTGCAATAAAAGAACCCATGAGCTGCCATGTAGCTTCCACCTGCAATTACAAATCCATTAAATCTCCTTGAAAGACCTGAGTGGCCTCTCCAAACACCAACTTGGATGAGAATCTTTCACCCTTGAAATTGGCTAAGGCAATAAAACTAGTCATCCACTAGCTCTCACAATTCACAAATGACAATTTCTCAAATGATAAAAAGCCATTATCTTGGTTGATTCATGTATTTTATAAACATCCTTAGCCTTCTAAGGTTACCAATCCATCCACAAACTCAAGCCAATTCGAATTTGGGTGTGGGCTCAAGATTTGCCATGTGTCCTCCCTTTCCTAGCCTTCCATCTTCCCCCAATTTGAGTAGGAACCCATTGAACTTCCCCAAATCACATGAGCGTCCTCTTGGATGCTCTATTTCGACCTGACATGTCAGATGTCAGCCTTTAGATCTGATTTGTGTCATAGGTGTCATAGCGTCTTCATCATTGTTGTCATAGAGCTAGGGAATCTAGTCCAAGTGTCTCACTAGCTCCAAAATGACTCTTCCTCTCCCATGTAAGTTAAATTTCCTTCCAAATTAGACCTATGATGTATATGGCCAATTGTATTAGCCTTATAACTCATCCAAGAACATTTAGGCTTCCCATGGATTCAAAATTGCAAGAGGAGGATGCCATGTGGCACATAAATTCTAGCTTGTGTGGGCCCCATAGTCTCCATGTGTCTCCATGCTTCATTGCCACTTCAATTTTCTCTTGTATTTATTTATTTAGCTCCTTTATTAAATATTTATGCCATTCTAATGTTCAAACATCATTCATTGTCCGCTTATTCCAAATCCCAAAGCTTCCACCCCCAACCTAGGAAACTAGTAATTTTCCTCCTTACCCTTAGCATCAATTTGACAAACTCTAATGAATATGGAAAATGTGATTAGGCCATTGTGACCCAATGAAAAATTTGGGACATGACAATTCGACCTCATGAAGGAATACATATTCAACAAACAAATTTTAACCCAAAATTTTAAATGAGCTCGTTGGACACTGAGGCATGTGTTTCATCGAGCATGATTTTCACTATAAAAAGTGCAATGATACTACCTCTTGGGTGATGACATTTCTTATCTTGGATTAAAAAAGTCGCCATGTGAATGACATTGAAACCAAGGGCCTCACATGGCTAATCTTTCGTAAATTACCCAAAATCACTAAACGACCATTGAAATAAAATATAATAAAAAATGAGAATAGGGTATAAATGACATACCACACACTTACCAAAACCACAACCGGGGTGGTTTGACAATATTACCGAGTCATTTAATCATCACATACAAAAGATAGACAATTGGAAAATCATGGAGATAATTTCAAGATAAGAATTATTTAAATTTTATTGTTTAATTTTTTATTTTTCCCCATTATGTAACTGCAGAGTTGATGTAGTCTTAGTTTTACATTTTAAAGTTTAAAGCTTTAAAATTTGTACTATATATTTCATTTTATATTTTAGTTCTAAATATGAAATATTTGATTATTTTTATATTAGGTTTATTTTGTAATATAAATATAAGGTTTAGTAACTAGTTATAATAATAGAGATTAGATTTTAGTTATTATAATATTTTTTTGGAATATATTATTAGAAATTGGTTGTATTGTTTTGTAATTTAATTTTTGGTATTTTAATTATTTCATATTTTTATAAATAAATTTATAAAGACATTATTAGATTTAGATGTTTTAAGATTTATATTTCAAGTTGTTTTTTATGAAAATAATAAGGTAGAAATTTGCAAAAATTCTCCTCTTTCTTGGAGACTATATAGACTTTTTAATGTTATCTTTGTTTATTTTTGTGACAAGAAGTTTAAAATATAGATTATATTTGACAAGCAAAATGGCCCATGACAACTCATTTTTCAGGTAAAATTCCAATACTGAATGGTTTATGTATATTTTAAAATTTTCTAAAATTTGAAAAATAAGTTTTTTAAATCTACAAGCAACCTACTCTCATATTTTTTTTTACAATGCACAAATCTTCACATGGATTAAAATTCCCTTCTAAAAACTTCAACAAATCACTAAATTCAAATCATACAATATCATGAAAAAAATGAATAAACATTAAATAGCACACATGCAAACTATACCCACACAAAGAAACATGTTGATGCTACATGGTCCCTAAACCTTGAGAAGAGAAAACCAAAAAAGACATAAACAATTTCTCACCAATCAAAATCAATAAAAAAAAACACAATTTAAAAAAATATTCAACCATATAACCAATTTTTGTTAGACATTACACGTCAACCAATATCACATTTCCAAAATACATAGAAGACATAATAATAATACATTATTTACAAAATAAATGATGAAAAAAAACAAGAAATACATAATGGAGAAAATCTTTATGGTATAAAACACTACATTTATTATGGACCAAAGTATATAAAGGTATGGACCAAAGTATCAAATACGTACAACAACAATACATATCTTTAATCTAGATTTGAATCTCGATGATTTGGTTATGAAGAAGATCATAACCAAACCTTTAACCAAATTACTGAGCCTCTGGTTATTAGTCAAGAAGTTTTCCACACAGTTAAAACAAAAAATAGATGTGCACTTATTTTAAAACTGGATTTTACAAAAGCTTTTGATCATTTGAACTGGACTTTTCTCAGACTCATTTTACTTTAAATTGGGGTCCTCTTGGTAGGTGTGAACTAGATTTTGGGTTGTCTGTCATCGACAAATTTTGCTCTTCTTGTTAATGGTTCTCTTTCCAGTTTTTTTACTGCCACCTGTGGCATCAGGCAGGGATGCCCTTTATCCCCGTTACTGTTTATCTTGGTTATCGAAGGGCTTAGTCTACTTATCAAGGATGCACAATCTAATGGTAAGATTAGGGGCATTAAAATTTCCCATCAGCTCTCACTTACACATCTACTTTTTGTGGACGACGTGATCATGTTTGATTTCGGAACTTTTGAGGAATGGGTTGCTTTTAAGGTTATCTTGGACAGTTTCTGTGATGCCTTTGGTATGCTAATTAATATGGACAAATCTTGCTTCCTCCACAATGATTTGGATGCTGATACTCTGAACAGGATCTCTGGGTTCGTCCCTTATAAATTTGAGCACATTAACAGGGGTTTCAATTATCGTGGTTATTTTATAAAACCCCTGGCGTACTTGGTAAAGGACTGGCACTGGATCCTTAAAAAATTTGAGAACGGAATTCATCACTGGACCTTTCGTCTTTTATCCATTGGTGGTAGACTAGTTTTGATCAAAGCAGTGCTCACCAGCTTACCGGTTTATTGGATGGCCCTGGTCCCAGTTCCTCAGTCCATTCTTGATAAGATCAGAAGTATGATATTCTCTTTTCTTTGGGGTTCTTCTGCGAAAAATAAAAAATACCATCTTGCAGATTGGCATTCTCTGTCGCTCCCGACTCCTCTGGGTGGCTGGGGTATTAAACAGATGTGTTGGTTCAGCCTCTCTCTGCGTCTTAAAAGTTTCTGGCATGCAATAAATGGTAACGGTATTTGGTTTAAATTATTGACAGTTAAGTATTTGAAAAGACTTCCATTGGCATCCTGGCTTCGTAAGAAATCCTTTACCTCCAGAGGAGCTTCAGTGATCTGGAAAGGCTTTCTTCATACTCTACCTTGGATGGGAGGTGGACTCATCTGGAAGGTTGGTAATGGGAGGGCCATTCGATTGGGACTAGATCTGATCGTTGGTCAGGGATCAACATTATTTCTCCCACTTGACCTTTGTAAATACCTGGAGGATTATGGAATATGTACGCTGGATCAAGCCAGAAATCTTACCACATACGCTCATAATTACCGGTTCTTGGCAGCAGACTTAGATTTGGAAGGTGATTGGAAGACTCTATGGGAAAATTACACAGCTGGGCTGGAGTATGGAAGGATTCGTCTTTCTAAACATTGTGATTCTTTATTATGGTCCCATAATCAATATGTAGGTGTTCTTACTGCTGCACAGGGTTATGAGTGTATTGTCTCTTCTTTATGCTCAGTGGGACAGTCTTCGGTACTAGATGTGCTCTGGAATCTAAATATCCCCAAAAAAATCTGCTGCTTTATCTGGTTGATTGTAAGGAATCGGATTTTGACCTGGGATCAACTCCAACGTCGTGGTAGATAGTGCCTACGTCTGTGTGTTCTCTGTTGTAAGGGAGAAGATACTTCTCAGCATCTCTTCATTGATTGTTCCTTCTCCAGAAGAATTTACTCATTTTTTGAAGACCATTTTAAGATCCCCCTTTCCCAGCATTGTACTGTCATTTCCTTTTTGGATTCTTGGTTTAGAGGAAGCTCTGTTAGCTCACATTTCAAATATTTCCCTCTATTCTTTTTCTGGTGTACAAGGAAACAAAGGAATCGATGCATTTTTGACAATAAACAACCCTCTGTATATGCTCTCCTAAAGCAGATTGAGGACCTCATTCATTTGTATCTAGTCCCACAAAAAAAGAGAATTATTAGGGTTGCTGGTTCGGGTCCTCAGATCAGTTACCCATGTGGCTTTTTTGATGGGGCTGCTGCAGAGAATATTGGTGGTGCTGGATTTGTGATTCTTCTGAATGCTTCTTACTCCATCAATTTTTCTTTAGGCTGTGTCAATAGTACAAACACTAGAGCTGAGCTACTGGCCTTGTGGGCCATTCTTATGGTGAGCAATCAAATGGGGATCCCACTTATTACTATTTTTGGTGACTCTCTCGTCATTATCTGCTGGGTCAATAGATTAGCAACACTTAACGTCCCATCTCTGAATCATTAGTGTGATGAGATTCTTTATTTGCTGCAATATGTCCCACCGGTGACCATTAAACACATTTATCCTAAGCATAACTAGCAGGCTGATGGTCTCTCCAAGCAGGCTTTGTTGTTGGACCTGGGTTTCGGGAACTTACTGAATCTTTGGATGGTGTGATCATTGATCATGGGAATTTTAAACTTTTCTAGTTTGTGCCGAGCAATATGCTCTTGTTTATTTTGGCACTATTTTGGGTGTTGACATGAATTGGTTCCTAGCTGACATTGAAGAGACTCTGAGCCTTCTTGTTTTGCTCAATACTAGTTTGTTTGATGGTCTTCCACGATCTTTTTTACAGCATATTCTGACCTGTATATCAGGAATGATGAGAAAGTCTATCCAAGATAGACTTCATGCTTCTCTGTCTCATTGATTTTGGGTGTTTGGATGTGTCACTGATTTTTTAAGTTATTAGTGGGATCCCCATATTAGTATGCCCATGTAAAAGCTTGAAAGCCCTCTGTTGACTGTATGTATATGATGTCCTTTAATTCAAATATGAATAACAAAGTTTGGTATTTTTTCTTTTGAAAAAAAAAACAAACCTCTAACCTACCCAATCTACAACCGTTGACTTGGACCTAAATACCTTAGACCACAAGCAACCAAATAAAGAACAATAATTGATGAACAATTGGCTTGAACATAAATTCCTTATAAATGAGTACCATAAGCAAACAAATATAGAACAATAATTTTCCTTATAAATGAGTACCATAAGCAAACAAATATAGAACAATAATTTATCAACAACTTTATTAATGAGGATAGTTAGACAGTTTAGACTATATCTTCCTCAAATTGTTATTAAGTGACAGCACAGAAAGGTTATTATTATATTATATTTTTTTCTTTATATCTTAGTATTCTTTTTTTGGAAAGAAAAAAAGGGAAGTCGTCATATTCTATAACTGACTTTCTCAAAATTTGCCATTTCAGATAGAGAAGTGTTGGGCGAGAACTAACCATTAAGCTGCAGAGTCTTAAAGACTCTGACAGCTCATGGAGTCCATCCATGCATCATATAAGCATCTCCAGCAGCTAACTTTCAGAGCAATGTACTTGCGTGCAACTTAAATGATCTGCAGATTCTGCTATTTTTTGCCTGTCCTGTCGACATTAATTCTGTTACAGTTTATAGCAGCATGTGGGCAGTTCGAACTTCGAACACAATGGCGTATCTTATGTACAATGGCGTATGGTATTTCATATGTGTTGGTCTGTATCTTATCGATCAACAGGTTGTTTTTCGCTTGCACTCCTACCATTGCAAGCTTCTCGCAGGTCTTGCTACCTGCAAGTCAAATAATATAAATCAAAGGATCATATTTTGACCCTACCCATGTAAATCTGGCTAGAGGCAGTTTCTCAAAAATCAAATTCAACAACTTAAAATTCATGCAAACTGTTTTGAGATTCGATGCAGCTATAACTATTACTTATGATGAAAGGCATGGTGTGTTCTGGTCTTTTCACCATCTGCCTCAGCGTTCCCCACCAGTCGATACGTTCCCTTTGCTGACAAAGAAAGGAACGAACGAAAATGATCATTTACAAATCGACTATCATTCCCAGCTTCATTGCCTTGAGGCCGCCAATTCGTCTCCTCTTAATTTTCTCTTCTGCCATTGCCATGGCTTGGCAAGATCTGTTAGCAAGCAAGCATATCAATGAACTAAGTTCATCGTTTTGTGGTAATACAGGAGTAAATTAATTCGTTGTGCATCTCCAAACATGGACGCTTAATCAAGCGGTTCAAATTTCCATATGTTTTCCACCAATTTTTAATCATAAAAAGATGTTTTTCACTTCAGTTTTATGTTTTAAATATTGAAAATGCTATCCATCCAAATTAATCAAACATGGCTGAATGTCATGTTTGGTATAAAATACTTTATATTTAGAACATTAAAACTTCTAGATATATGGTGTACTCATTGTAATATTTATTTTAAAATAGAAAATATATAAATAATGTGGTTTTTATATTACAAAGTAGATAGAAATATAACAAAATTTTATCATATTTTATTTTATTGTTAATTGGTTATATTTAAAGTTTATGTCAATGAAAATAAAATCTAAATCAATTAGGTTACGAGAATTGTTAATTGGGTATATTTAAAGTTTATGTAAATGAAAATAAAATAGAAATCAATTCGGTTACGAGGGATTGTATGTCATTTATGTTCATTATTACAGTTTTTTTTTTTAATTCATGCCTTAGTAGAAGATTTGAAAAAAAATGTAATGGGTTCATTTAGGATCGAGGTTCATTTTTCTTTCGTTGGAATTTCATTGGATTTAGATTGATTACTATTATTTTTTTAACTTGTTTACTAGTTCTCGATGCATATTGGATGTGTGGATTCTTCTCCTAGTTTAGCTTATTGGAATTGGTGGGTTATTATTCGACTTCTTCATGGTGTAGTGGGTTGATACCATCTAATTTTTCATATGGTATAGGGATTGTTAAATCCAAGACCCTATCGTGGAGGGTCATTGTCACATAGTAGCTATACTCAAGGTAAAATTATGGATCTTTGACACACTCATGGAAGGATTGATTGCTATTTAGAGAGGACTTTTTTTTATCAGAAGAAAAAATCCAGTCCTTGATATTCAATATGAATCAAAGGGCATTTTTACAGTGTAGCCATAGGTGGGAGGTTTCCACAACTCCAACAGATAAATCTGACAAAAATACTAACTACAAACCACTTGTCTGACCAAAAAAGAGACAAAACAAAATAACCAGGCCCACAAAAAGAGTGCAGACACCAAATCATTTTCCAACCACATGAAGAAAGTGCACGATAAGGTGAAACGATGGCTGGAGAAAATAAATGCAACTTACAAGTTGATAGCCATCCAATGGAGACGACATCAATCTTTTATAGAAGGTGACTTAGTGTACGCAAACTTGGGGAAGGAAAGGTTCCCATGAGGAACATATGATAAATTGAAGCTAAAGAATATTAGTCCATGCAAGAATCTAAAGATGTTTTCAGACAATGCTTATGTGTTGGAGTTAACTGAGGACCTAAGCATATCGTCGTTGTTTAATGTTGCCAAACTATATATGTATGAAGAAGGGTAAATGAGTGGGATTGAGATTATCATGGATTGGCATGAGAAAATACCAATCCAATTGGTGGAAGAGATCGCAAAGGTACCCGACGAGCGAGAAGTCAAGAAAATGAGAAACTAGAAGAAGGAGTATTTGGTCCGCTGGAAAAACAAAGATTTGTAGGAAGCGATGTGGATTTCATAGGAGAAGATCGAACAATCGTAGAACCATGGGAATAGTTTTTTTCAACCCTGAGAGGTTGATACAGGGGCATCTAGGAACAATAATACTAGTTGATGGTAAGGAGACTAAATTCGTCTAGTGGATGGTTAATGACCTCTGATAAAGCAAAGAGCAAGTAGTCAACAATAAATAGTTGTGGATAATTCCAACAATTCATGGTCAATGACAAAAGGATAGCAGAAGAGGATGAGTGGTCAAAGAACACGTGACATGATTCAGTCACACATGATGACTAACATAGCAAAGATGGTGGAAGACTATTTCGATCATATATAAGGAAGGATTCAGATCAAAATCGATGATGACAAAAAAGGAGGTCGATGCACTGACTAGAGTAAAAACACGCATAAATGTGGGAGTAGTTGGAGTTGTTATTTGTGTAGTTGTTTCAAAACACCAGATGGAAGGATATGGAGAAGGAAGGTAGATGAGGATTTAATGAAGAAGGATCATAGTGGGAAGCATTGGTATGCTTAGTAGAAGAAGGTTTAAGTGGTATTTTGGACCCGAGGAGCACCTATAAATGCTAGTGTATGACTGGAGAAAAGATGGGGATACTAGACCAAAAAGTTGTTGTTTCCTAAACCTAATTAATTTTTGGTCATGAGGATGAAGAATACCCTCATTCCTGTAGTTTACAAAGTTTTGTAAGATAACATTCGACTGAAGAATGACTAAACCAAGCATAGTTTTTGCATTATAAATCATCCTTGTATCTCGTTTAAAATTAATACAAATCCAAATTCTTGGCATTGCTTGTGTTTTTTTTTGTGCACCCATTACCTTTCGGTTGTTCACATTGATCTACAACCGACCAAGGTCATGTCTACATCAATATATAATAATTTTCATCTAAGTGGGATAGGGAACATTGGACATGTTTTGAGAATAGAGATGGTTCACCCCTAGATGCATCAACTAGGGAAAGAGAAGTTGGAAATAGGACAAGAACGAGACTCCATTATAGTCCAAGAGACAAATCAAGAGGGAGAAGAAAAATGGGAGGATGGATCATTCACTTGGAGGGGCACGAGTATTGATGGGAAACCTTTAGTGGAGCCACTAAAATGTAGTAAACAAATGTATTTATTCTACCACAAAGAATGAGCATTAGCCATTCTAGTTGGAGTTCCGTTTTTGTCTTCATAATTAAATTTTGATGAATAGTGTTCAAGGAAAATTTTAAGAATCCATACTTACCTTAAAGTGTAGAAAGAATGGTGAATTTTATTGATTCTCAAAATGTCTACTACAAAATGTTTGGTGATATTTTTGTAAAGATATTCAAGTTTTTAACATTTTTATATTGTTTTTAGACATTTTTGTCTATTTTTGGAGTTAAAAACTTTATCCTATGGAATTTGGGAAAATTGGATTAGAAAAATGGAATTTGGCAAATCTTTTTCCGAGGAAAAAATGCAAAATTCTGCCCCTAAAATTTTCCCTAATAGTGTTGAACTATTAACAGTTAAACTATAGCATGAAGTTTAAACATTCAGATATATTTCAATACACATAGCAACATTTTGTGAATCTTTAATACTTTAAAAGTGTAATATATTTAAGAATTTAGTTAACTTTACAATGTCATAGTATGTCGAATATTTGTCAAATTTCAAATTCCTTGCAAATTTCCATACACCAAAGTCGAATAAGACCAATCTTGCTACTATGATCTATATCCTCACTAGATAGTTTTGACCATGATTCTCTTTAATTGCTTTCAGAAAGGACATTGAAACAATGGTGTGAGGGTAGTAAACCCTAAGTAGAATAAATCTCGTAAGTATGTGTAAGGGAAGGTATTTGACCTCTAAAAAAAATATCTTTCATCAAAGACCATGTCCACTATATCCTTATCCTAATTCTAAAAGTTATTAGTATTATTTATATTTTAATTTCTACTTTTTTTTCTTTTTAAACTAAAACAAAGAAAGTTATGGCCATAGAAAATATTATGAGTACAATATCAACCATAATAGTTTCATAATTGCGATTCAAAAATACTAAAAGTGTTATTGGTCTACCCACAAACTAAATTTTCATCAAAGTCTTGTGAAGAAACTTGTAACCATAAATTCTAACAAAATAGCCTAAAAAGAAAACAAATTTTCGTAACATAAAATCTAATGTTTTTATTGAAAGTCATGCCCACTATGACCTTCTTGTTTGACATGTTCATGTTTTTCCTAAGTTGCTTTCTCATATACCTTGTCCCCTTGACTATGTTATAATTTATTATCCTCTTTAACAACTACAATGACAAACCCAATTAAATCGTTTTCAAGGAATAATCAATGAGTGAGAGATCCTTACTAATCCCAAAATCAGTGTTACTACATGTTATGGTATATTGTGAATTTCTCTATTTACTTCCCATACATATCCACTTTTACTTACAATTTTGTATTTCTAACAATTTGTGCTTCAACCTTAGAAGAGATCAAGTTATTGAGATGAAGAATTGCTACCTTAAAGTCCTCTCTTTAGCATTCAATTCTTCCATAACTATGTCAAAAATCCATAATTTTACCTAGAGTGTAGCTAGTATGTATCAATGACCCTCCACGATAGGGTCTTAGATCTAACAATGCCTATACCATATGAAACATTAGATGGTATCACCCCCACTACACCATGAACAAGTCGAATAATTACCCACCAATTCCAACCCTCCACGATAGGGTCTTGGATCTAACAATGCCTATACCATATGAAACATTAGATGGTATCACCCCCACTACACCATGAACAAGTCGAATAATTACCCACCAATTCCAATACGCTAAGGAATCCACACATCCAATATGCATCGAGAATTGGTAAACAAGTTAGAAGAGTAATATTCATTTTGGCTCCAATGAAATTCCAACAAAAGAAAAAGGAACCTCAATCCCAAATGAACCCATTACAGTTTTTTTTCAAATCTTCTACCAAACTTATAGGTCTGAATAAAAAATAAAAATTATAAAAAGTTAGCATACAATCCCTCTGAAGCGAACCACCCAATTTAGTGAACCACTCAATTGATTTAGATTTTATTTTCATTGACATAAACTTTAAATATAACCCAATTAACAATAAAATATGATAAAATTTTGTTATATTTCTATCTACTTTGTAATATAAAAACCACATTATTTATATATTTTCTATTTTAAAATAAATATTGCCATGAGTACACCATACATCTGGACGTTTGAATTTTCTAAATATAAAGTATTTAATACCAAACATCACATTCAGCCATATTTGATTAATATGGAAGGATACCATTTGCAATATCTAAAACATAAAACTGAAGTGAAAAACATCATTTTAGATTAAAAATTCATGGAAAACATATGGAAATGTTTTATGATTTGAACCGCTTGATTAAGCGTCCATGTCTGGAGATGCGCAATGAATTAATTTACTCCTGTATTACCACAAAACGAGTTCATCAATATGTTTACTTGCCAAGTGACAGATCTTGCCAAGCCATGGCAATGGCAGAATGGCAGAAGAGAAAATTAAGAGGAGACTAATTGGCGGCCTCAAGGCAATGAAACTGGGAATGATAGTCGATCTGTACATGATCATTTCCGTTCGTTCCTTTCTCTGTCAGCAAAGGGAACGTATCGACTGGTGGGGAACGCCCAGGAAGATGGTGAAAAGACCAGAACAGCCGGAGGCAAGAAAACCATGCCTTTCATCATAGGTAATAGTTGTATAGCTGCATTGAATCTCAAAAAAGTTTGCATAAATTTTAAGCTGTTGGATTTGATTTTTGAGAAACTGCCTCTAGCCAGATTTACATGCGTAGGGTCAAAATATGATCCTTTGATTTATATTCCTTGACCTGCAAGTACCGAGACCTACGAGAAGCTTGCAAAAGAAAAACAACCCGCTGATCGATAAGATACAGACCAGTACATATGAAACGCCATACGCCATTGTACATAAGATACGCCATTGTGTTGGAAGTTCGAACTGCCCACATATGCTATAAACTGAACGGGTGGCTTGCTGATCAAGATCTACAACAGAATTAATGTCGACAGGGCGGGCAAAAGACCAGCACAATCTGCAGGTCATTTAAGTTGCACGCAAGTACGCCTCCCGAAAAGTTCGCTGCCGGAGATGCTCATATGATGTATGGATGGACTCCATGAGTTGATAGTGTCTTTAAGACTCTGCAGCTCATTCATTTAAGTTGCACGCAAGTACGCCGCCCGAAAAGTTCGCTGCCGGAGATGCTCATATGATGTATGGATGGACTCCATGAGTTGACAGTGTCTTTAAGACCCTGCAGCTCTATGGTTAGCTCTCGCCGAAGTGTTGCACAATCTGACCAGACTGTGGCCGACCAATCTGACAAAACTGTTACCCACTGAAAGGTTTTACTTTTTATTACTCTATAAAGCAGTAATTTTTATCATTACCCTGTGCTGTAAATTTATGCACGAGTATAAATAAACCTCATTTTTCTATAACCTGTTGAATTCGTGATCACACCAGAAAGGGGAAATTTGGTTTTGAACATTACAACGACGATGGGCTCTTCCTTGTTTCAGAATCCTCCATCTGTATACATTCAAGGATTAGAAATCATTAACATCGTCACAGGCCTGGTTTTAGGATTCACGGAATACAAAGAAATTATGCATCTCAAATACTCAAAATTCAGTCAAGGATCTCCATCAGTGCAGATATCTAGCAGAACAGGAATGCTTTTGTTGTACGCACCAGCCTGCCTAATTGCTACATTCTTTTTGTTTTGTAAGTTAGACTGGCCACATGCCAGCATTTTGCTTCAGAAGTCAGGTCTCCTGCAGTTTTCGATGACTTGGCAGCTACAAACTGAGGCTGGCATTCGTCTCCTCGTCTTGACAGTTGCAGTAGCCCTTCATTTCTTCAAGAGGGTCGTCGAGGTAATCTTCATTCGATTAACCCCTCTCGCTTTTGTTTCCATTTTCTCAGATTTGCACTAGCGCTTCATTTCTTCAAGAGGGTCGTTTTTATTCAATCAGCTCCTTTCTCTCTTTTGTTTCCATTTTCTGTAATTTGTATATGAAAACCTTTTCTCTTTTCTACTCTGCTATGTAATCTGTACGCAGGTGCTGTTTATTCATCGCTATTCTGGAGGCATGGCCATCGATTCCGCCATTCTGATCTCCTTCCTGTACAGTTTTTCAGCTGCCAGTTTCCTTTATGTTATGCAAATATCTGAGAGCCTGGCATCGCCATCCATGAATTTGATGCCACTGGGCATTCTCCTCTTCGTCATTGGCATGAGTGGGAACTTGTACCATCACTACTTGCTGTTAAGGCTTCGGAAGGATGGTGCGAAAGGGTACTCTATCCCACAAGGAGGGCTGTTTGAATTTGTGGTTTGTCCGCATTACCTTTTCGAGATTATTGATTTTGTTGGGCTTGCCTTCATCTCCCAGACTGCATTTGGTTTCTCCATAGTTAGTACAGTGTCCTTGTATCTGTTGGGCCGAAGCTTATCAACCAGAGCATGGTATATGAAGAAGTTTGACGGTTTCCCCTCTCACCGAAAGGCTTTAATTCCTTTCCTCATATGAGAGCCCTAATTACTTCATTTATGTATGTTTCATTTGTTGCTATTTCTTGACATTGTCATTGGTTGATGACTCACTCTTTAAATGGAAGTCTACAAATTTATTTTAATTTGAAAGTCTCTCACTAGATCTACTCAAGCATGTCTACTGACATAGCTAGATCTATTAAAATGCTTATTATCTATTGATATGGGATCACACATCAAAGAACTATGGTTCTCATCGATTGTGCTCTGCTTTGTTTAATTTCTGAATAAAAATCTTTTGTCCCATCGGTTGTGGGTCATGAAGCTGCCTAGCTAAGAGGTCAGTGCAGACTTGATGCAGGAGCATCTTTGAAAATTCCAAATAGGATCGCAATTGGTGCATGCCAAGAGATGGATGGATTAGGGCGAGCACAAGAAGTTGTTTATAACTTTATGCACAAAGACAATGATACAGCGCATAGTTTATGCGCAGAGGAAGAAAGCACACAATAGCTAATGTTGGATCATGCGAAGAATAACACCAACAAGAAGCATGACGATGGTAAGAACAAAAATCATGGGTAAGAAGGAAGATGAAGCAAATGACCTGAAGAGGATCTGAACAGTTAGATAGGGAACTAAAGAGTTAGAGAGGAAGCTGGATATTCAGCCAGAGGAATAGATAAAGACGATAGGCATTAGAAGTATGAGGCCAAATGCTAAGTAGGGAGGAAAGAGCCGAGAGGTACTGAATTGCTTCTGTGCACTATGTGCTCTGAACGTTAATGCTTGAGTTGATTACTGCCCTATGAATGTAATCTGTTTTGTGATTGAATGCATGTTTTATTTTATTTGCAACATCTCTGTATGACCTTAGAATTGTAGGGTGTCATGTAATAAAGGTGAGAGTTTGGACACCATGCCCCTCGATTGTATCAATACCTCACATTCCATGGTGAGAATGTGAGTGTCTAATAACACAAATTTATGTTGGAACTCCCAACCTTCACTGATTTAAAATCAAAAGGAAATCAAGATGTCCTTCTTGTGTTTATTCAACTAGTGTGACAAATGGTGAAACATATCTCAGTACCCATAGCTTGGCACGAAGTGTTTGTTTTTCAAGCAGAACTTTTTATGCAACTAAATAGGGTATGAAGTAGATCATCACTGTTATGTGAATCAATGCCCTTTTCTATAAATAAGCAGAGTTTTACTGACAATAGAGAGTGTTTGGTCAGAAGACTCAAGAGTCAAAACTATTGATGTTCACATCTCTGAAAAGCTTGCTAGTCAATGAAAAACGATAGACGGAGATGTTCACATCTCTGAAAAGCTTGCTTGCCAATCAAAGATGATCGAAGGAGATGTTCATTTGGATTTTGATTTGTATTGAGTGCACTTAGAACCCTGGGTGAATTATGATTGGCAATTACTTTAAGTTTAATCAATATTATCTAGGATTTCTTGATGTTGTCCAATTGTGTATGCGTCAACTTGCTTAGTAGTATTAGCGTCATTTTATGAAACATTTTAAAATAAGGGCGGTATACTTAAATTGATAGGCCTTTTTATCCTTGTGAAATTTATAGGTATTTTTGTGTGCATCTTAGTTTTCTTGGCAATCTAATTATTTGGCCAAGCAAGAGGCCAGTGGAATCTATAGGAATCAACGTCACAATCTACAATGTCATGAAATATTCTAAGGATTATTGTCATAATTATTGTATTTCTATGGATTATGTGTCCCGGTAATCTTTTTTCAAAATCAAGCCTGGAGACTCTGTTCTAGTAATTCTTTGAAAAATCAGTTGTTATTTTCATATGACAGATTCTTCAACTGTGTTCTCCTTTCAATTAGCTTTCCAATGAGTGTGAGTTTGCTACAGATGGATTTTAAAGCTATTTTTTGTGCCTCCTAGAAGTTAGCAACTTACAACTTTCTTCAGAAGAATCTGTGTTCTCCTTTCAATTAGCTTTTCAATGAGTGTCAGTTTGCTCCAGATGGATTTCAAAGCTATCTTTTATGCCCCTCCTAGAGGTTAGCAACTTATAACTTTCTTCAATTCTGTTACTGCAAATCAAGGTCCAAGACCAACTTCTGCCACCTGTGGAAGAAAAAAAAGGCAAGAAACGGCAGATACTTTGTATACCCTGCTCCAGCCGATTTCTGTGCCCTTCGATAAATAGGAACTTCTCTACTTTTGCACTTTGCCCAGCCTTGGGTCAAACTAGTGCAATTTGCTATCTTTTAAACTGTGAGCAACTTGTAAAATTTCACTGGCAAATGTCATTTGGAATGTCACAGAATAAATCTTGACTGGGATAATTTTTCCAGATTTGCTGTTTAGCGTCACCTTTCTTTAAATACACTGTTATCGGTGAATTGTATTTTGGCGAATGAATAGTGTATATGGCACCAAACTGACAAAACTTCCAAAAAAGTTGCCGAATTTGCCGAAACTGGTTCTTCGTTTTATTCCTCTCTATGTATTGTTCCTACTGACCAAATTCTGGCTTGTGTTAGGTAATTGGCCAAATTTACAGTCCTACCCCATAAAAAATCAAATTTTCCTCCATTTGATAATCCGAGCTGAATTGAGGTCACTATTTATAAATAATATAACAATATATCATAATTAGTGATAATAATGACAACTGAGTCAAGATTGTACACTAAAAGGATCCAGGAACTAGAACCATGTTAGATGGATATTGAAAATATATGGGTTACGGAAGGAATTAGGACAAAAACTAGATTATTTGCAGAAGGAACGTACCGAATTAAGGAAGCTTATCAACAAAATACAGAAGTCATTGAAAATTCTCATCCCAAAAAAAGCTCTGAAGGCACAAGTGGAAGTATTATTGCATCTCAGATTTCTGGTGAAAACTCGAAAGGAATCAGCACAGGACTTGGGGGACCAGTAAGGAATAATTGGGCATTCCTTGAATCCCAAATTAAAGTGCCTTCATTTAAGCTTGACTGGAAGGTGGAATCACATGAATTGATTAAGAGACTCCCTCGAGTATTCAAATAATGGTATATTTACATTGGATAAAGCGAGATTGGTTTGACATTCCAGCATATGGAAATACTGAGTTATGCTTCCATTACTTATGTTTGAAGTTCAATACTAAGTTCTTTCATTTGTCATAGATATGGGTTAGCTTTTCTGTTAGGACAGCTCCGGATCTTATGATAATCTTGGATCCATGCTATAAATTCTTAAGGAGGAATTTGAATAAAGAATTACGCCAAGGAAGAGACAGTAGGATTGATTTAAAATTAGGTCCACCCTTATTATTGCCTTCTTTACAGCCATTTGAAGACATTGACATGATGAATACTGACCTAGCCTTTATTTGGAATCATGTTGGCTCGGGTATCATATGGCTTGTTGGAAGGAAATGATGGCAGGCAACAATCTCTTGGCATTGCATGTGATCTGTATATTTCCCTTCATTTTTAAAAATGTACTGCACTCTGTTAGTTAACTTCTTGCTTATAATTATTATGTTCTGTTAAAGATCGTATCTTCACTGTATTGTGCATCAATGTAATAATCACCTCATATATGATTATATATGTTATACTAAACTCAGGAACTTACTACTGGCATCTGAGTTTGAATTTCAAGGTTGTTAAGTTGTGTTAGTGGCAATATTTGAAGGCTCTGTGAGCAGAATTTTGGGTAAATTTATACATCTAGCTTATGGTGTGATTGTGGAGGCACTTTAGAAACAACTATTGCGGATGATTTCAATGGATATCAAATTTGAGGACTAATTGGGGACAAGGTTGGAGTTTCAGTTTTCAATTAACTAATTATGCATCATGTAACCACATCATTCATAAACAAAGGAATTAGAGTATCATATAAAAATTTCAATTATTTATTTATAGAATAGTCAGAAATGCCAATCTACAAGAAGGGTTTGTACATCTCATAACCCTTCTTTTCCTGTATCCCTGTTAGGTTGTTCATCTTTCTTCCATTTTATCTAGAATCTCATAATTTTTTGTGACCACTATTTTATCTTTGTACCTTTTGTCTCATTTGAGTCTTGATTCACCTCAAATATTACCTCCACATCGCCTTTCGGTTTGGAATTCCTGTATAATGTAAGCCTCTGTTTGCCCTACAGTCATTTTCCCCTTTTGGTTTTTCAGTGTTTTTGTGGTTGCATCAGTGATGTAGTTCCAGACACTTCTATTTTACTTTTGCAAGTTGTGCTGCTCTTCTTTGACAAGTCTATGTTATGCCCTGCCATATTTATCTTTCGCTGTATTCATTTATATTTCATAATTATAGTTTCAACAACATTGTTTCTTACATCATCTGTAGACTGTATGTGACCCATTCTTGTAGTTACACTACTTGCCGACTATCAGAATTCACTAACTACCCCCCTCTATATCAATTTTGTTCTGCTTATCTGGTCTTAACATGCCAGTACTTTGATGGACATGTAAATGCTCTGATGGTCAGAATGGATCCAATCTTGAAGTATATTGTTGATCACCAGTATTCTATAGTTTTACTGTTCTTATTTTTCATTTCGTAGTTGTCATAACCATTAAATTCATTATTTACCAGTTCTTTCCATTCATTCTATTTATGATTCTATATATTTTAGCAACTACTGTTCCATCTTTGCTTGTGTATTATTATATAATCTTCTTGGGCCCTCTTAATCCACAGCCCTGTCTCTGTAATTTTTCTGTTATCCTTTGTCCTGCAGTCAGTCTTTGCCCCTCTTCACCATTTCATATTGTTATTTTTTCCTTAAAGCAATAACAGTTAAGACAAAGTGGATTATTTTTTGTAAGAATGAATCCCAAGCGACATCAAAATATAATCATCAGGTATTTGTGTTTTATCCCTAATCACATTGTAAAGTTTTCCTTGGTTTTGTTTTGGTTGTCTCTTTTTTATTCTAGTGTATCCTGTCTTCCTTATCATCCTTCTTGTTTATTATTTTTGACCCAATTCTCAACTTTCTTGTTAGTCTGATTGCTATGTTCCATTCTATTCTTTCACATTAATGTTTTCCTAGCTTTCCTAACCATTGATATATGTTGTCATCTTTAAAGTTTATACCCTCGTCTTTTTGTTTTTCCTCATTGCATTAGTGACATTTATTTCTACAGCAAATTACATATATAGCTGGGACATGGGAAAGAAGCATGAAGACTATTTAGTGTAACCTCTGTTGATTGTCAATAACTCTTCCACCATTTATTTAGTTAGTCAGTGTTGTTTTCCCTGTCACGATTCTCTTCTTTTTCTTTGACTTAATTCTTTGTTTTCTATTCTCTTTTATAGGTAAAAATAGGAATAATTTAATTAAATGATAACAGAATTACAGAGGGCAGAATTGAATCTTACCATCTGGTACTAGATTTGAGTGAGAGCCAAAATTGTAAAAAAAATACATGTTTTGTAGAAAGAATTATAGTAAAACTCCAAAAACTACTATTTGGAAGAGTGCAATTGTATTAGGTGATTATATGGAGTGCATAATAAGGATCATGGATTTTGTCCAGCAAGTTCATGAACTCCATTTTGATCTTATTGAATTCAGCTTTGATGACCTTATACACTGCAAGCAAAGCTTTAGAAGTGTCCTCCGTATTGTTAATTTTAACAATTGTCTTCACCAAACAAGCCTTTATTTCCACAATTTATAAAAATTCACTAATTTTGCTATGT
>LPNX010632256.1:45090-70737 GCA_001517045.1 Pseudotsuga menziesii
AGTACTTAGTACTAAGTCTAGTATCTACAGTACTAATAGATACAAAATGAAAAATACTAAATAGCCAGTTGGAAAAATATCATAGCTCATCAATGGTACTAGCCATTGTCAATCGTCCTCCTTCTGCTCCATGTGAAAATTAGCATTACTGTCTTAGCTCTTTCCTCTATCATCCCCCTCCTCTATACCCTTTTTGACAAGACACATGTCTAGAAATCATGACACGTTTTTGGCACATGTCTAACACGTGTTGGAAAGTGTCCAGATTTCAGGACATAAAAATTTTGGTGTTGGACACGTATTAGGGCAATTGTCGTGTTCGACACGTGGGATATGTAACACGGGCCCTATTTGAAAGTGTCATGTTACTTAGATAATAGATGTTACTTAGATGTGTTGTTCCTTAGCAATATCCAAAATATCTACTCCCGAGTCCCAACCTGACTTTCATCATGAGGAGATCATAATAGAGCGATCAAGTTCTAGGTGATCATTAAAAATGCTGGTTAGATTGGTCATAACCTTGTTGTGGAGCCTGTTCGCAGACACATATGCATTCTTATTGGCCCTGCTATGACTCAGCCCAATCGACCCTTTGCTTACCAGAAGTATATTATTTTCCTGATATTTGTCTCTCAGACAAACCTGCCTCTAGGTCATGTTCTTTGTCATCAATTAACATACAAAGCTTGTCAAATAACATGATAAAAATTAACAAAATTATACCTGAGATGATGAGATCAATCCAGCTGCAAGCTCCAACCAGCCCCTTCCTTTCCAACTTGATAATGGCCAACTGGTTTTTGCCCTACCCAGGGTAATATTCGTCCCCTAGGACCCCAAGCTATATGGGATCACAACCAGGAGCAGAAACATCTTTCATCAACAGAACATGCCCCAGTAGTTCTTTAAAACCATCCTCGATATTATGTCTATCTTTGAAAACAAGACACATTTAGATAATGGACTTAATTGAACAAATATCATACAAATATGATTGAATTTAACAAAACTCACAAGGCTTTTGAAGTTTAAAAAGGAAATTTGTGCCAAAGAATCAGTGGAAAATATGGACCATGGATTCTTAGTGACCCATACCCATGCAATATCTATAGTAATTTATCAAAAATCCATACAAATTCTATTCCAAATCTTATATTACGCACTCGTTTACCACCAATGAAATCGAGTTATATTTGTTTCCATGGTTTTTATCACAATCATTCACTACATCAATTTGATGTATACAATTCTTTGTTTCTCACTCAATTCTACTAGAAATAGATGTATATTTCAGCCAAATCCCTTACATTGATTTGGTTCTCTTCTTTGGTTCTACTGCCCTTTTATTTTTCTATATTGAAATTATGTGAATGACTCACTAATTTTAGTTGGCTCTATTTTCCGTTTATTTTTTGTCTTGATTTTTTTTGGGTGTGTAGGTATTGTGGATGCCAAGTTAGATAGATCTGGTGCAGTTGTCCATAGCTCTGTGGTTGAGCTCAGTAACTTAGCAATTCTACCTTTCCACTGCCTTAGCGGCTTGATAAACCCAACTATAGATAGGCTTGGTTGAATTTTGATATATTTTGGTTATGTGTGAGCCTGTTGTTCCCTAGTTCCTTGTGGAAATCATGCCTAGCTCGGGGGTGGCAATGGTGCTGATAGATTGATGAGCAAGCTGGCCTATGGTTGGGTGGAACGTTGCAACGACATAGCAAGTTGCGAGACAACTTATTTTCAAGATAAGTATTCTCTATGTATTTAATTTCTGCAACTGTATTTGTTTAAGAATTATTATGAATATATGGATGCGCTGAAAGAGGTTTGTTTCCGTTGTATATTGCATTATGCATCTGTATATGTTTTTATTTTCAATGCATTATTGTTTATGTTCATGGGGCTAGATCCTCGGTTTGATAAACAGATCAGTGTAGTCGCGTCCTCTCTCTCGACGAGTAGAGGGGAGGGGCCGTGACAATGCTTGAACCTCATTCTCAAATGCGCATAGAGGAAATTTGAGGTCTAAAATGGGCCTCCTAAGGAAAATAATAAAATAATATTTATTAATTTTGAAGGAAGAAAGACAAAAACTATTTTTTGATTGTATTTTTGACATATCTCCCTGTGTTTTTACTCAAATATCGAGCGGGAAGGCTCGTTGGATAAATTCTGCATTCAACGAGTACCCACACTGCATACTTTTGACGGACCTTGGTGCCCCAAAAACAAAAAAGACCTGAAAAATGTGATGATGGTCGCTGCCCCAAAAACAAGAAAGACTTGAAAAAACGTGATGATAACGATCATCACATTTTCAGGTCTTTCTTGTTTTTGGGGCAATGGAGTCCATCAAAAGTATGCAGTGTGGGTACTCGTTGGATGCGGAATTTAATTCCGCATCCAACGAGCCTTCCCGCTCGAAATTTGAATAAAAACACAGGGATATATGTAAAAAATACAAAAAAAAAATAGTTTTTGTTATGAAAAATATGTCAATCCAACCATAATGGTTGACTCATTTGATTGAAATTCTATTGGTTCTTGAATTCCAAGTCACAAGAATTTATTGTTGGCTCATTTTCTTATAAGGCCCATGTTAGACCCCAAATTTCCTCTAATGATGCAATGGAGCACAAGGAAGCAAATATGTGTACAATAATGAGACACAAAGGAGGAGGTTTAACTCCTCCTTGTGCCTCCCACACTTGAAACTACTTCTAATGGAATGACAATTTGCATTGACATGAATGGATTCTAGTTGTGTGCATTGGATAACTTCTAAGAAATCTGAAGAAACTCAACTTTGGTGTTGTTGTGTGAAATTTGAAGCAACTTGGTCTTGGTGCTTTGTGAGGAGAGCTTGCAATTCAAAAATAGCTCATGTGACCAATGTGACAGTGTAATTCTTGGCCTTTTCGATAGTGATAATCCCTTCATCATCCTCTTTGTTGGTATATCACCGGTTTCAAGAATTTATCATCTTGCTTGGGATGAGACTTATAATTTTATCATAGTGGGAAACCAAGGACAAACCACAAAACTTGGTTATGTCATTCTCGTCATATCATTCTAATCATATAGAAGAATGTGAAAATAATGTCAAATTGAAATTTGTTTATTAGAATGAACATATTATACAATTTCACATGGACTTTCAAGAGCTTTTGTCTTTTATAGGTTGTATTTAGTGGCTATTTTTATTCCAAATAAAAAAGTGGTGCTATTGGTAGGACCTTTTTTTTTAATTGGGCTAAAATTATGACTTTTTACAAACTCCAACTTGAGTCGATGCAATCAAAACCTTAAATTAACTTCTAAATTGAAAAGTGGTGCTACTGATAGTACCATTTTTTTCAGGGCTCAAATTACAACTTTTTAAAAACATCGACTAGTCTCAATGCAATCAAAAACCAAAGTTAACCCCGATTCGAAAAGTGGTGCTACAAGTGACATCCCCTACTTCCATCAAGTTACAATTGCATTCATTGAATTGAAACCATGCATAACAAGATTTTGTTTTAAACACCTAAAAAAGCTTAATTTTAATTTAAAAATATATTTTTTGGAAAAAAAATTAAAAAACTCAGACATTAAAAAACAGTTATGAATTAAAAATTTAAATAATTAAGAAAAATACCCAAATTTAAAAATATAAAAAAAAAAATTAAGTGCGAGGGGGATCTTTCTTGATCCCAAAGGACAAACGACAAAAACTTTCGCTTAGGGGTTGGGTCACAAGACGAACAATGAGGCTGAGTGGATGGCGCTTATGAAGGGCATGGAATTCTTAGACGCAACAGCCTTATCCAGGCTACTAGTCTTTAGGGACTCACGACACGTCATCCTCAAAATGATCACCGGCTACTCTTCAGGCTCGGTCAACTGCAGAAGGTTGTATGACAAAATTACTCTCCTCCTAACGGGCATAATCGAATTCTTCCACATTTTAAGAGCAAACAATGCACTTGCGGATGCTTTGGCTAATCAAGGAGCCTCCCTCTCACAAAGACATATCTGCATAAACAACTTAGACTACAGCACTAAACCTATCCCCTAAATGCATAGCGAGTTCCCACCTATATGGTTTTCCCTTTCTCTAAAGCTCTCACTAAGTAATTTTGTGAACCTTGGTGTTAGCCACTAGGCTTGCCTTTCTGACAAGTGGTCCCTCACCCTCCTATCCTCCTTGCACCTTCTCGCCTTTAATACCTCTCCCTTCAGGCTTAAATGCCCGCGTAGTCCACATGCTCCAGCCCATCCCCCTTTGCGTACGATGGCCTCTTCCGGAAGCTTCACATGCCCTATCCCTCCCTTCGGCAGCCCATTTCCTATTGTGCCTCTTAGTGCCTCCTCCAACGAAGTTTTTATCTTTGCTCTGTTTGATTATGGTGAAGGAAATCTTCCTCAGCGAGATAATGTTCAGGTGATCTTTTGGGTGGAATTGCCTCTGCAGAGGTGTGCTGTGAACGAGGGCTTTGCTCAGACTGGCCTCCTGAATTGTATTCGCACCTCTCATCGCTCCTGGGACGACTCCTTTTTTGCGTTCAACCACCTCTTCTGCGACCGCAAGCAGCTTCTACAGGCAGCGCTTCTCTGAAGGTAATATCTTCACCCTTGGTTGTCTTTCCTCTCGTCTAAAGGATATTACGATAGGAATCTCGTCTCGCTATTATAAAAAGGATCAGGACTCTTTGCAGCAAGTGGAAACCTCCCCAGCTCATGAATTCTTCTCTTTCGGCTCTATCCTCAACAAATTGTCCGGACTTAATTTATGTTTCAGTAGTAGTCTTGGTCAAGAATTCTTCTCCTTCGGCTTTGTTCTCAACAAATTGTCCAGTCCTAATTCGTGTTAAAGTCAAAATATTGGTAAAGGCCAACCTGAAACTTAGAAAATGGACCGTGGAAGGGACAATGCAGGTCTTGCAAATCTGAAGGTTAATATTCAGCGTTTGTATGACATTGTGGACATTGGAATCAAAGACAACAGAGAGACTGCTAAGGAGGTCAAAAAACTTGTTGATGTGGTTAGCTATGCATCTTATCAGATAAGCAATCATGATGCTAGGATAGATGACAATGAAATGAATTTGAAGGAATCATGGGGAAAGTTGATCGTATCTAGGAGGACCTTCAGCTTTTGGTTCAACTGAATCATGGAAGTCAAGCCCATGAAAATCCAGTAGGAGCAGCCCAGAATATGGTCGAGGAATCTGTCACCCAGCCCGTGGGGCAACCAAGAAACTCATAATGTTCCTCTTTTAGATAATTTTTTTTCGCATTCTAGTTAATCAACAGTTTGTCCGCTTTTACACTACGTCTGTAATTATTCAAAATGCTAGAACTCTCTGTGGCACATTAAGGTCTTCTATATAGCCTACTTTTGTATCTATTTCCTCGGAACTGCAAGAATGATGTAGCTGTTGTTTTTTGTACTGAATCACTATGCACAACCTGTTTAATATATTTTCCTTTACAATTTATGTTAAATATATATATATAAATAAAAAATGAAACAAACTTAAAATTTAAAAAATTTAAAATTTAAAATTAAACTAAACTAAAATAAATAAAATAAAACAAACAACAAAAATAAGCATTCGGGAAGATGAATAGAGTCTATTTTATTTTATATTTAAATGTGTTTTAATTTTAATTATATATATATTAATTTAAATTTAGTTTTTGTAATTTTTGTATTTTTTTAAATTTTTTATTTAGTATTTTTTTTGTTAATTGTTTTTTTAATATTTTTTAAAATATTTATGTATAGTTTTTTAATTTCAATTTAATTTGAAAAACTTTGGTCATTTAACCTTTTTTAATGTTTTTTTTCAAATTTATCTAGTTCGAGAAAATAATATATTTTTAATTAAAATTATATTTTTTAAATCAGTTTCTTTTTTTTAAAATTAAATGAAAAGAAAAAAGTAAGTTTTTCTTATACTATGCATGGTTTTGACATCTATGCAATCGTAAATTGAAGAAAGAAACGAGTCACTCGTAGCATCACTTTTTTATTCGAGAGTTAATATTGGATTTTGATTGCACCAAAACTAATCTGGGTTTCCAATAGGGCGTAATTTTAGCCCCCAAAAAATGGGCACTATTCATAGCAACACTTTTCGATTTAAGGGTTGATTTAGGGTTTTAATTGCATCGACATCAGCCAGGGTTTCCAAAAAGTCGTAACTTTAGCTTCAAAAAAAGGTACAATTAGTAGTATTACTTTTTTATTTCGGGGTTGTTTTTGACGCAAAAATAAGAGTTTTTATGGAAAATGTCTCTTTTTTAGTATAAAGTTCTCGTCAACTTGTATAATGTGTTCATGATGAGTTCTCCTAAATCAAGGTGGAATAACGAAGATGAGAATGTTGAGGTTAAAATGATACCAAGATAGATGTTATGCCAATTGGAAGGAATGAGACAACCAATTGAATATTTACGTGTGCATATGTAGAGACAAGAAGCAAAACATCAAAAAATGGAAGCCAAACTTAGGGAACAAAAATTAAAATGCAACTAAAACAAATCAGTTGGTGACTCAAAAATGCATTACAACATTGTTTTTGGATTTGCTTGGAGCTACCAATCCATGGCTAGTTTTCTTAATGTTTCCATTAAAAGATCATGTTGTTGAGGAGGACATTGTGTAGCTAACAACAATCGTCTTGATGGGACAAGAGAAGATTTATGGAAAACAAGGCCTTGAGAGAGATGATGTATCAATAGCGAGGCTCATAATATGCATAAATTTGGTCATGAATAATTTCTCCTATATTGTTTTTTTCATGATCTTTGAGATAGAGTATCAAGAAGTATATATATTAATACAAATTCACGTGGTTTTTTTTCTTTTCAAGAAATGCCCGTGACTCGGGGCCAGTCCATTTCCAACATTGGCTAAGATAACCACAACCCAAGGGTATCTAAGCCGTCAAAGTTACCCATGGATCGCACTCGGCCTGGGACACACCAACCCTTATGATGGCTAGATTTTTGGGTCTCTTCCCAACTATCTCACGCCTAAAGGAATTGAACTCAAGTCACATTTCTGACGAGACCCACACCTTAACCAAATGAGCTAACGAGATTTGACAAATTCACACGGTTTCTTATCAATTTAAAAGTTTTCCATTATTTTTAAAGTAAATTCTTGATTAATTGAGATTTTATTTTTATTCATTTTTTATTAAAAAAATTGATTTTTTATTAGTTAAAAGAATTTGTGATGGAAAAAATATTTGAATATGTGGTTTTATTTTTAAAACACATTTTGACGTAACTAATTCTAAAATAGTTTAATTTTAATTTTTTTTGAAATGTAAACATTTTATAATTTTTATATTTTTTTCTTTACTTAATCAATTTTTTATAGTGAACATAAAATTTGTTTTCTATATTCATATCACATAAACTGAAACTTAAGGTAACATTATATTATTCATTTACAATTATTTTTCTACTCAATTCGATTTCAATATATACTGAAACTTTACTAATATGCACTTACATTTGTTTTATAAAAAAAAAATTATACACAATACAAGATGGACAATGTAGATACCCATTTATCAATAAACCTAATATAAACTATATAATTTTAATATAAAGTTTTGCCTTATATACAAATACATCTACATTGCATGTACCCATCTTTCAATCAATCTAATATTAACTATATGACATATGACTCTAATTTTTTCTTTTGCACGATACACAATCGACGATGCACATACTCATTGCTCAATAAATCTATTATTAAATATATGGCATATATAATTTTATTTTTAAAATATTATAATTTAATATTTTTTCGCAAAGAAGTGAAAATTTTATATTTTTTATAATTTCTTGTTATTATAGTGAACATAAATTTTGTTTTCTAGTAAAAATAAAGTAAGTCTCATAAACGTTAATCATCATCAAAAACTCTGATGTAATTATAGAAAACATATTTATATTGACTATAAAAATTGATTAAACAACAAATATATATATATATATATATATATATATATATATATAAATATTAAAAATTATAAAAGTTTCACATTTTTTCGAAAGAAAATATTAAAATCAAAATATTTTAATTCTAAACTAAAAAGTATAAGTATTTTATTCTAAATTATAATCTAAACTATAAAATATTTTAGATCATATTAAATTATAAAATGGTGTATACTTTATTGTAATCTAAAATATTTTATAGTTTAGATTATAGTTTATAATTAAATTTTATGGTTTTAGAATTAAATGTGTGTATTGAGGATCACACCTGGCCTGCCAAACCAACCTTTATGATGGCTAGATTTTTGGACGAGGCCCACATCTTAACCGACTGAGCTAGCGAGATTTGACAAGTTCACATGGCTTCTTATCAATTAGAAAATTTCAATTCTTTTTAAGGTAAATTCCTGATTAATTGAGATTTTATTTTTATTCAATTTTTATAAAAAATGTTTTTTAGTAGGTAAAAGAATTTGCGATAGGATAAATATTTGAGAATGTGATTTTATTTTTAAAACACATAAATGATTTGAATGTAACTAATTCTAAAATATTTTAATTCTAATATATATATATATTTGAAGATGTGAACATTTTATAAATTTTATAAATTTTATATTTACGCCGAAGACGTTTCACAATGGAGATGCAGTCTCAAAAGATTCCCTATCTCCCTGGCCACTAACAGTTCGACACGTGTCGTGATGGATTAGCGAATGGAGACTCGACAAGTGTTGTGTCTCGGTTTTCGTGTCAAACATGTCCATTCAAAGGAAATCATTCCCATGCTGACCAAATGACCGCCTGTTACACCTGCTGCTGCAGATGATGGATTGATTGTCCTTACATTTTTTTTCATGCACATATGCTAATCAATTTTGTTTTTTAGTGCAATTCAGTTGGGTCCCCGATCCTGTAATCTCGATTCTAGAACTTTTGTCCTACAGACCGCAGGTGTCCTCTGTGTTATGATCGGTGATGTGCATGAATGGATTGATGGACTTGATAGATTGATTGCAAGTTGCAGATCCTTCTTCCCACTTGGTGTTTATCTTTCTTTTTTTTTATCTGACATGTGGCTTGCGTCCTTCCACTTAATGACCGGTCTTGGCAAAAAAATTGTACACGATTTCACTGTACTTTACTGCATTTCATTTATCTCAATTCAAAATAGCCCTTGCCAAGATTTTACGCTCAGGATTTTGTGAAAGTTTCAGTCCAGTAGTTTTTGTGGGTTTAGGCTAAGATTTTCTCAGCGGGTTTTGTGCCTTTAGGCTCACAGTTTTTGGGGTCAATTTGGTCGTGGTTTCGTTTCACTACTGCTTCAGTCAATGGAATACTCTTTACCCATGTCCCTTCATCCACATTAATGATTCATCAATGCATTCCTGCTCCATTAATGCAAGAAAGCTTGTCATTTGATTCAGACATGGGCCTATATCTTTATTTTTTCTCACCTTATGATGATCTCCAAGATCTTGTTATAATACTCGATTTACCGCATTTGATGTCGCACCGCCTTTTCTTTGCACATATAAACAGGCCTTCAGGTAACCACTATTTCTTACTGTTTGCCTTAGCTTATATTGATTTTGCTGTGCTTCATTTACACTACAGAGTTTCCAACAGAGGTTTTCGTACTTTGTTAAATTTGGAGGTATTCCTTCAGTCTGCTCAAATGTTTTGAATATTCATTCAGTCTGCTTATGAGATGGTGAAACACCCTTGCTCTGTTTTAATTGACTGTGACTCCTTCTCTATTGCAAAAGGATTGTGACTTGTAAGTTATGTGGCTTCATAATGGTGTAATATTCATGCTATGTCAATAAAATGATAGGTATCAGTTTTTTGGCTAAATGAAAATGTTGCTTATGAGATCGTGAAACACCCTTGCTCTATTTTAATTGACTGTGACTCTTGCTCTGTTGCAAAAGGATGGTGATTTGTATTGGTTTTGTGGCTTCATAATGGTGTAATACTCATGCTATGTCAATAAAATGATACGTATCAGTTTTTACGATGCACTTGTTTTAGGTAAGGAACTCATTTTAAAGCTGCAAGGTCACTATAACAATAGGAGCTTCCGCCTTCCGCATTCTGTGAGAAGTTTTTGTCCCCTTTTTTTCATTTTTCCAACTTTCGATTCTCGCACTGTGGAATGCAGAAATATGAACTTTGATGTTTTTCTTCTCAAATTTTTCTTCTTTCGTTTTTCGCTTTCCGAAATACGGAATGCAGAATGTGGAACTTCGATACGTTTTTGGGTCAAATATAATAAACTTTGTCCACGATAATTTGACGAATTCCGCATTCCAGAAATTTCATTTCTTTCTTGCCGACTTCTAATTTCAGCTGTGCGAATGCAGAAATCGGAAGTTACATGTTCTCAATTAACTTTATGTGCTTTCTGACTTCCACTTTTCACCGCGCGGAATGCAGAAGATGGAAATGTCTTTGCAATTTTTATTTTTATTTATTTTTTCATTTTTCCGACTTGCGGAATGCAAAACTTCGATACGTTTTCAGGTCAAATATAAGAAACTTTGTCCATGATAATTTGACAAATTTGAATTTTCAACAATATAAAACTTTTGAAATTTACATTTAAGAAAATTTGGCGAATTTAAATATTCAACAATATAAAACTTTTGAAATTTACAATTATGTAATTTTTATATTATTCATTTTTTTTGCATAATAATTTATTTTTATTTTTTTTAAGAAAATGAAGTTGATTCAACTAAAAAACATGTGAAATAAGTCTTTAAAATAAATTATTAAAACAGTGTTAAGAAAGTATAATAAGAGGTTTATGTAAGTAGACCTTCTTTAGCGCTTTCACATTCCACATCCTGCATCCCGCTTTCCGCAGTGTGGAATGTGCAGATCCGTTTTTTTCAACTCATCGGGGAAATCCATTCCCATCTTTCACCTTCCGCTTATGTGGATTCCATAATTTTCATTTCTTTATTGTCGACTTCCGCAATCCGCTGCGTGGAATGCGGAAATCGGAAGTTACATGTTCGCAATTAACTTTCCGTGCTTTTCGACTTCCTCTTTCCGCCGTGCCTAATGCGGGAGTCGAAAAAGTCTTTATCGTTTTTTTTTTTGTTTTTTTCATTTTCCTGGAATGCAGAATGCAGAACTTCGAGGATTATTTTGTGGATTTAAATGTTCAACAATATTATTCATTTTTTTGCATAATAATTTATTTAATATTTTTTTAAGAAAACGAAGTTGATTCAACTAAAAAAACAAGTTAAACAAGTCTTTAAAATAATTATAAAAGCGGTATTAAGAAAGTATAAGAAGAGGTCTATGTAGGTAGAGCTTTTGTAGCGCTTCCGCATTCCGTTTTCCACAGTGCAGAATGCGGGGATCCATTTTTTTCAACGCATCGGGGAAATCTATTCCCGGCTTTCGCCTTCACTTTTCCGCTTTGGAAATTCTGACTTTTCGATTTCCGCCTTCCGTCCTCGAAATGCAGAAAACCATTGAATACCCATTTGCTTCTTCGATTTTCAATTTTCGATTTTGGACTTCCCGACTTCCACTTTTCTAAAAACGTAACCGCAAATCCTACTTTCCTTACAAATTTAAGCTATATTTTCACTTTTTAACTTTGACCTCCTCACCTCCCAACTTCCCGGATAAGTTTTTGTATCTTTTTTTATTTTTTCATTTTCCGACTTCCGGTTTCCGCACTGCGGAATGCAAAAATAGGAACTTTGATGTTTTTCTTCGCAAAATTTTCTTCTTATGTTTTTCGCTTTTTGAATTACTGATTGCGGAATGCAAAACCTCGATATGTTTTTAGGTCAAATATAAGAAAATTTGTCTACGATAATTCAACGAAATTAAATTTTCAACAAGATAAAACTTTTGAAATTTACATTTAGAAAAATTTGGCAGATTTAAATGTTCAACAATACAAAACTTTTAAAATTTACAATTATGTAATTTTTATATTATTCATTTTTTTGCATAATAATTTATTTAATTTTTATTTTAGAAAAAGAAGTTAATTCAACTAAACAAAAAAGTTAAAAAAGTCTTTAAAATAAATTATAAAAACAGTATTAAGAAAATATAATAAGAGTTCTATGTAAGTAGAGCTTATGTAGCGCTTTTGTATTCCGCTTTCCGCAGTCTCAAATGCACGTATCTGTTTTTTTCAGCTCATAGTTTCCATGGTTTGCTGAAAACTAAAATATTAACGTATTAACATAGTTCACTTTTATTCATTATTGAATATGAAAGAACTAATTGTTCATTGTAAAAAAAATTAGACAGGAGTGCTTTATGCATAATGAGAATGTTGGATAAACTAAAAATAAAAAATACTACCTCACTCATCACTATTTTCATAATACAAGAGAGGTAACAAACAAGAAATGAAATGACAAAATGTGAAATTGTTCATTCATTCATATTCCAAACTCTGAAGAACCAGTTACAAGTCAAAATGTTGGATAAGCCCCAACAGTGTAGCAACATTAAATTATTTGTTTAGGCGCAAATAGATTTTTCATCTTTTCTTATATCTACAGTTGTCCACTTAGTTGCTTCTCTGGATTGGAATTGGCGTGTGCTCATCCAGCAATCCCATGTCACTCTAGAAACTATAGGACGGGCGATGGAGCTATGAATCCTCTGCATCGACAGTAGAATCTGAACTTAGCTTCCCAACTCCTCCCATTCCAACCTTTGATATCACCATGTTACCAATTATTTCTTTGACAACCATGAGAGGAGAAATAATGACACTCACGGGTCGAGTTTTTATGCAGATAAAAAACCAGAATTGAGGTCCAAATGATATTTGCCTCAGTAGGAGGCCCTATTTATTGACTAAGTCTTAAGAAATGTTATTATGAGTTCGGGATTCTCATGATGTAGTATATCTATATCTTGGGATTAATGTGATCTGTGTATGATTCCCTCATCTCTTGGAGGACGCAAAAGGTCACTTTAACGTACTGAAATATCACATCTTCCCCCGAGACTCTAGAGGCTAGAGCACATCTAGACTCTTCTGCACATGGAGCAGTTTCCCTATACTTTTTGACTATGCCATTATAACCAGCCAGGCAGTTGAGTTTCAACTATGAATCCGATAAATCCTCACACACATCATCATCGAGTGGTAGTATGACAACATGAATGGTCACGTGACCTCTTTATTTGATTCCTTATGTGAATATTCCAACTACACCGCCCCTTTCTGCTATAAAATCACCATATTAATCGCGGAATTGACCGTCAGCCTCACTTGTTATCAGCCTCAAGTTATCTCATGGTGTGTGGACTTGACATTTGGCATCATTAGTGAGCTTCTTAAATGAATTAATCCAATGTGATACCATAATATTACAAAGTTAATATAATGAAAATGTTATGTTTATGCTATTTCTGTACAACATTAGCGATTAACTTCTTGATTAAGTTGTTTTTTCTCGGCTCTTGCTGATAGCAATCTCACCTGTTATCATGCCTCCTCGTAAGAACTCCCTCTTTGTTTCATCCCCTCCAGGGAATGGCAGGCGAAAGCATATGAGTCTGCCCCTCCATTTCAAGAAAATAACCGTGGAAAAGAGAAAACGTTATAAACGGGAGATTCCTGACTCGGTCCAAGCCAAAATCCAGAATGCAGAGAGAGAGGCGGAGTTGGAAGGCATTTGTTTCTGACCTGAGGAGATAAAAAATGAATTTAAATATTTAATCCTCGATCGTGGCACCTCCATAGGAAGGCTCTCTCTACATCAGAAATCCCTGGAGCTGCAATGGTCTCAAAAGTTTATTCTAGGAAAAACTTTACTGGAAAAAGACAAGCACCATGGCAAAATTCTTCTTCAGCAGGACAAAATCATGCTCATCCTGCACAGGATTTTGGACAATCAAATTGAGTTCTTCAAGAGACTGGGCATGACGCTCGAGCCTTGTGAACAATTGTTTGATTGACCATGTTATTTTTTAGTCTTTGTTTTAGTCTTTCTCTATTTTAAAAACTACTACTGTTGATGGTTACGTTCTATATTTTCATGGAAGAATATTTTTTGAAACCTATGAAGAACTCCCAATCATTCTGGTTCAGTCTTGTTTCCTTTCAAGGGAGACTGCCAGTCTGATCTGCAAGCCTGTTTTCCCAGAAATGGGAGGACTTGGTTTTTCTCTGCAAATGTCTGTTTTTTGGCATCGATGGCAATAGAAGAAACTACTAATTTAAATTTTTTATATTTTTATTGAATTCTTCTGGCAAGAATTATAATGTGTTTTGTATTATATTTATTGATTGACTTTGCAAATGATGACGATTGGATTTGGAGTTTGTCATCTTCCACTGCTTCCAATTCGTTCAAATTCAGATAACTCTAAATCCTTACATCATTTATATGTGTATTAATTTAAAAAGTAAAATCCCAAATCATGGGGTCCGTATATCATCAATCGACAGTTTGGAGTCTGTCTATGATGATGAAGAATGTAGCCGGTCTCTGGATTAAAGATTTATGTCCTAAATTTTGTCTTAACATGTTTCCCTAATACATTACATACTTTTTCACTAGGAAATATGCCAATATGTCAATTGACGTGAATGAATGGATTAGAATCGAGCAAGTCGGTAATTTTTTTGAAATATTTTTTTAATTACATTTGTAATTTTTCATTTAAAAATGTTTGGCCTAAACAATTTAAACACTTTCACAATTTCCATAAATAAGTTTAATTTTTTTTTGAAGAACCATGTTTAAATTTGTTTAATTGAGTGTAGTACACCACTGTTTATACTATATATAGTTCTGGATATAATAAGGATGATTAGAATCAGTAAGATATAATCTCCTTCAAAGCGTATCAAATAGATAATACTATAAATAAAAAAATGGACATCATTATGAAAACTCGAAATCCAATGAGTGGGGAGACTACTATTTCTAAATGTCTAACAAGAATAGTAGTAAAAATACAAACCAAACTCCATCAAACTAAGAAAACTCATTTTCCAATTAAATAAAGTTCTCATAGTATTATTTTTTTATACGATTCGATAGAAAAAAATTACGGAAGTCGGAAATAATTTGATTTAGACCAAAAAAATTTCAAAGTTCCGCATCCCGTTTTCTGCACTGCGGAAAACAAAAAGCGGATACAAACAAAATTTGTCATTATAAAAATCAAAGTTCCGATTTCCTCATTCCGCACTACGAAAACCGAAAATTGAAAAATAATAAAAATTAAATATGAGACAACAAATTTTCTGATTTCCACATTCCGTTGTGCGGAAAGCAGAAGTCCAAAACAAAATAAAATTTTATTACGAACTTGTAATTTATGATTTTCGTATTGCACAATGCGGAAAGCGGAAGTCTCACATGCTTTTGGGTTGAATGTCTGTCTTCCGAAGTTCGGAACCCGCAAATTGAAAAACATGAAACTTTGGACCTTATCACTCCCGCATTCTATTTTTCCGCCTCAATCTCAGTCGTCCATGCATAATAGATCTACGACTCAGATCGGTTTGGCCATTTGGTTTTGGGCTTTTAATTTGTTCGAAGTTTGTCAGTGTTCTGACTTCCACTTTCCATAATTCTGCCTTCTTCCTTTCACTTTTTGCCTTAGGAACTCAGAAGTCGAAAACATATCGATCGATAGAGTTCTTCAACTACGGTTCCGCCTTCCGCCTTTCGCCTTCGGAACTTTGAAGTCAAAAAACTATCAAACAATAGTAACTCTATACATGGTTCCACCTTCCACATTCCACATTTCCGCCCTTCAGTGCGGAACTCGAGAATCAAAAAACTTAACTTTTGTCAGATGGAAAGATCCACGAAAACCCAACAATACTTCCCCACATTCATGGATGGTAGATGTGGTAAACCGCCAACTATCCTAGTAAAATGCCTAACCCCAAAAGACTCAAGGCTCGAACCCATGACCTTCACCGAACCAAAAAAGTGTACACACGTCTTACCATTTGAGCTAACTGTTGGGACTTATGTGCACCGTTGTCTCCATGAAATAAATTCAAAGCTCAATCAAATAGCGGGTCGTAATTGACTTATGTGCACCATCGTCTCCATGAAATAAATTCAAAGTTCAATAAAAAAGCGGGTGTTGATTTTTTAGCGAAATTATGCCGAAATGGGTTTTTCAAATTTTTAAACCTAATTTAAAATTCTAAAACATTATACATGGATAGGCATGATAATAACTACTTTATTAAGAAGGTAACATGCCATGTACACATTGTTTTTCCAAATCTAGTCTTCACTTTTTATTTTGTTTAGATTTTTTAAAATATTTTATTATTATTTGATTGATGAGATTAATTTACAAAATACTTATTTAAAATTCTATATAATTTTAAATTTAAAAGTCTCGGATTCAATATATAAAACTAGAAAACAAGTACTCAAAGTCCATGAAATGAGTTAAAAAGTCTTTTAAAATTTGATCATTTTAAAGAATAATAAATTTTAATTTATAAATTAAATTTTCTAAAAACATTATTTATTTATTTATATTTTTTCTTGAGCATCGTATATCAAGTTTATAGATCCAATAATAACAATTATTTTTATTAATAAATATGAATTTTATTTAGATATATTGGATCTCGGTAGCAAATGCACAGTGTTGCTGCCTCAAATCCTCATATAGGAGAAATATTCTCCTACATACCAATCACCATGTACTGATATTAATGCCCTGGATCTTTCAAAAAATGCCGGAGCACCGGCCTTGAAAATTTTGTGATACATCGACCCAAGAAACAGGTCACAAATCTTGTAGACTCGAGGAATGAAGTTGTCCTCCCACATATCAGAACAATATATGTGTACGGGGGGGAATTCTTGCTCCAATTCCAATTCAAGGCCGAGAAAGGAGAAGTTGCACATAATGCATCCATCACAAACCCTGACATGTAGAATGTTGACTTTTGGTTTCCCAGTGTCTTATGATATTTTTCAATTTCATCTTTCAAATTGAAAGACAAAACTTGTGCCCAGTTGAAAGAATTACCTATAAACAAAACATGTTGCGCCACAGGAACCCACTTTGCTTGGAACATGGTACAACTCGGTGACCCATATAAGCGACAAAACATAGCCTCCAGTAAAGAAAATGGTTCCCTAAACTAAGAAATTGGGTAGGCTATAGTTGGTGTAGGGACAAACAATTATGTGTTATCCATCCAACATTTAAACACTTCTTCGTAGTTGAACCGAGAAATAGCTTCATTGAGAAATTTCGATGTTAAAAGTTGTGTGGGAAGTCCAAGTGCATAAGCCCTAGCAAATACGTCAGAATGGAACGACGCATCAGGGATATTAACATTGTCGTTAAAATAACGTTCCTTAGGGCTCGCATGGTCTAATTACCACTTGACGAAATCTGTATAGGCCATGAAAGGGGGTCTAGCAGCGATGCAGTGGAGCTGATAACTCTGAATTCTTTGATAAGCAGGAAAGTCATGGGTGACCGAGGAAAAGTCGTCATTGTAAAAAATGGAGTAGATTCTGGACCAGTCCATATGTACAGGATTAGACAAATGTCCACTAGTATCAGTAAACACACCGATGTTGGGGTATTTATTCTTTTGCTCCTGAAGGGATGTTTTCGACCTGGTGTTCCTGGAGGTGGTGAACACCGTCTCTCATTGGATTTTGGCAACGATGTTTAAAGTAGTGACATGAGTTGAAATTAACAGAAAAAAAGTCAAGTGGAAATTACTTAATAGTACAAATATTCAAAAACCATAGATTTGTAAGCTGGAGAAAGGAGAAAAATCCACAGTAAAAACTTCGAGCGCAATAAGAAATCACAGGAAAAATGGTAAAAAATGATTGTAACTTCGAACATATTTAAAACCCAAATTTTAACGACCAAAATGATCTAGACCGTAGATCTAGGATACATGGCGTCGGAGACCAAGGCGCCAGAAATAGAACAGCTAAGTGATATAGTACAAAAAAATGTAGTTTCTGATCTCCGTGCTCCGAACTTCGAAAGTCAGAAATCGAGAAGTAAATATTCGATGCACAAACATGTGACTGTTCCGGTTTTCGAACTCGGACCGAGAAACGACGGAAATTGAAAAACTAAGAAATCATAAGTGTACAAAGTGATCTTGCCAACTTCCGCGGTGCGAAAATCGAAAGTCAAAAATCGAGATTATCATAAAAACCTTTGGATACAAAGGTCGTGGATTTGTGTGAAGCGATCTAGGTAATTGTTACTATAGTTCTAAGTTTTTTTAAATGTATTTTTATTATAATTTAAAAATATATATATTTATTAAATTTTTTTATAAATAATTTAGAATGTATATATTAAAAAGTTAACTTTCTAATTTCCATAAATATTTGATATATGGACGTCGGAGATCAACGTGGCAGAAATAGAACGACTAAGTGATAAAGTACAAAAATTTGTAGTTTTCGATCTCCACGTTCCGAACTTCGGAAGTAAAAAATTGGAAAGTAAAGATTTGATGCACAAACATGTGACAAAAGCACCAAAATGAAATATACCGTAGATCTAGGATACATGGACGTCGAAGACTAAGGCGGTAGAAATAGAACGACTAAGTGATAAAGTACAAAAAAATGTAGTTTTTGATCTCCGCGTTCCGAACTTCGGATGTCCGAAATCGAGAAGTAAAGATTCGATGCACCTGTGACTGTTTCGATTTTCGAACTCAGAACGAGAAAGGGCAGAAATCGAAAAACTGAGAAATCATAAGTGTACAAAGTGATCTTGCTGACGTTTGTGATTCAAAAATCGGAAGTTGGAAATCCAGATTATCATAAAAATCTTTGGATACAAATCCCATGGATTTGTGTGAGGCAATTTAGGTAATTGTTACTATAATTCTAGGTTTTTAACTTAAATAATTTAAATAAAAAGTTAACTTCCTAATTTCCATAAATGTTTGATATCAAATGTATATCAAACACTACTAACTTAAATACTTAGCCATAGTTGATTCACGAGGAAGGGAGGAGAGATGGAGGGCAAAAGAGATACGTTGATCTTTCGTTGATGTATTTAGTCATGAATATCTTAAGGTAAAACCTTGGTTGTAAATCGAGTGAGTAGTACACACAAAAGTATTATTAAAATGTAATTTTCAGTCTCCCAAAGTAAATCAGAAACATTCATTTACGAAAAAACTCGATATTTTTACCCTCTCAACGTTCCTTTGCACCTCTCGATGCAAATGCCATCTTTTTCTTTACTTAATCAACTTTTATAGTCAGTAAAATATTCACATCACATAAACTATAATGTAAAAAAACTCTTTTAGAATTAACATTATATTATTCATTTACAATTATTTTTCTACTTAATTCGATTTCAATAACTTAACTAATATACACTTAGATTGCTTTTATAAGGTTTTTTTAAACACAATACATGAGTATATATAATGTATATGGTCATTTTGACAATAAATCTAATTTAAACTATATAATTTTAAAATAAAATTTTATCTTATATACAAATACATATACAATCTACAATGCATGTACCCATTTTTCAATCAATCTCATATTAATTATGTCATATAATTACAATTTTTTCTTTTACACGACACACAAGCTACAATGCATATACTCATTCCACAATAAATCTAATATTAAATATGTAACATACATAATTCTATTTTTAAAATATTTTAATTTTAATAAATTTTTTTGTGGGGATGTGAAAATTTTATAATTTTTATATTTCCTTGTTACTCAATCAACTGATATAATATCAAAAATCAATATCTATAAAAACAAAAATTTAATATTAAACAATAAAATAAGATTTTTTTTAAAGTAAAATGGTTTATTGTGAGTTTAATTTAATTCTAACATTTTTTTTTGAAGATGTGAACATTTTATAATTTTTATATTTTTTTCTTTACTTAATTAATCAATTTTTATAGTCAACATAAAATTTGTTTTCTATATTCACATCACATAAACTGTAATGTAAAGAAACTCTTTTTAAGGTAACATTATATTATTCATTTACAATTATTTTTCTACTTAATTCGATTTCAATATATAGAAAGACTTTACTAATATAAATGAGTGCATTTATATATAGAAAGACTTTACTAATATAAATGAGTGCATCTAAACTTTATAGAAAGACTTTACTAATATAAATGAGTGCATCTAAACTGTAATTCGATTTCAATATATAGAAAGACTATACTAATATAAATGAGTGCATTTAAACTTTATGGTTTTAGAATTAAATGAGTGCATCTAAGCTGTCAAAGTTATTTGGGGATCGCACCTGGCCTGTCACACCAACCCTTATGATGGCTCGATTTTTGGACGAGGCCCACACCTTAACTGACTGAGCTAGCGAAATTTGACAAGTTCACACGGTTTCTTATCAATTAGAAAATTTCCATTCTTTTTAAGGTAAATTCTTGATTAATTGAGATTTTATTTTTATTCAATTTTTATAAAAAAATGTTTTTTACTACGTAAAAGAATTTGCAATAGGATAAATATTTGAGAATGTGATTTTATTTTTAAAACACGTAAATGATTTGGATGTAACTAATTCACTAATTCTAAAATATTTTAATTCTAATATATATATANCACTAACAGTTCAACACATGTCGCTATAGATTACCGAATGGAGACTGGACAAGTGTTGTGTCTCGGTTTCCCTGTCAAACATGTCCATTCAAAGGAAATCATTCCCATGCTGACCAAATGGCCGCCTGTTACACCTACTACTGCAGATGATGGATTGATTGTCCTTATGTTTTTTTTCATGCACATATGCTAATCAATTTTGTTTTTTAGTGCAATTCAGTTGGGTCCCCGATTCTATAATCTCGATTCCGGAACTTATGTCCCGTAGACCGTAGGTGTCCTCTGTGTTACGGTCGATGCTGCGCATGAATGGATTGATGGACTTGATGGATTGATTGCAAGTTGTGGATCCTTCTTCCCACTTGTTGTTTAGCTTCTTTTTTTTATGACATGTGGCTTGCATCCTTTCACACAACAACCGGCCTTGGCAAATTTTTTTGTACATGATTTCACTGTCCTTTACTGCATTTCATTTATCTCAATTCAGAATAGCCCTTGCCAAGATTTTACGCTCAGGATTTTGCGAAACTTTCAGTCCAACATTTTTTGTGGGTTTAGGCTAAGATTTTCTTAGGGGCTTTTGTGGCTTTAGGCTCACAGTTTTTGGGGTCAATTTGGTCGTGGTTTCGTTTCACTGCTGCTTCAGCCAATGGAATACTCTTTGCCCATGTCCCTTCATCCACATTAATGATTCATCAATGCATTCTTGCTCCATTAATGCAAGAAAGCTTGTCATTTGATTCAGACATGGGCCTATATCTTTATTTTTTCTCACCTTATGATGATCTCCAAGATCTTGTTACAATACTCGATTTACCGCATTTGCTGCCACACCGCCTTTGCTTTGCACATATAAACAAGCCTTCAGGTAACCACTATTTCTTACTATTTGCCTTAGCTTATATTGATTTTGTTGTGCTTCATTTACACTAGAGAGTTTCCAACAAAGGTTTTCGCACTTTGTTAAATTTGGAGGTCTTCCTTCAGTCTGCTCAAATGTTTTGAATATTCATTCAATTTTCTTATGAGATGGTGAAACACCCTTGCTCTGTTTTAATTGACTGTGAATCCTTCTCTATTGCAAAAGGACTGTGACTTGTATTGGTTATGTGGCTTCATAATGGTGTAATATTCATGCTATTTCAATCAAATGATAGCTATCAGTTTTTTGGCTAAATGAAAATGTTGCTTATGAGATGGTGAAACACCTTTGCTCTGTTTTAATTGAATCTGACTCTTGCTCTGTTGCAAAAGGATTGTGATTCGTATTGGTTATGTGGCCTCATAATGGTGTAATACTCATGCTATGTCAATAAAATGATGGGTATCAGTTTTAATGATGCACTTATTTTAGGTAAGGACCTCATTCTAAAGCTGCAAGGTCACTATAATAGTGGGAGCTTCCGCCTTCCGCATTCCGCGAGAAGTTTTTGTCCCTTTTTTTTCATTTTTCTAACTTCCGTTTTTTGCACTATGGAATGCAAAAATATGAACTTTGATGTTTTTCTTCACAAAATTATCTTCTTCCGTTTTTCGCTTTCTGAAATACGGAATGCAGAATGTGGAACTTCAATACATTTTTAGGTCAAATATAAGAAACTTTGTCCATGGTAATTTGACGAATTCCACATTCCAGAATTTTCATTTATTTCTTGCCGACTTTTGATTTCAGCTGTGCGAATGCGGAAATCGGAAGTTACATTTTCGCAATTAACTTTCTTTGCTTTTCGACTTCCGAACTTTCCGCCGTGCAGAATGTGGAAGACGGAAATGTCTTTGTAATTTTTTTATTTTTTTCATTTTTCCGACTTGCGGAATGCGAAACTTTGATACTTTTTCAGGTCAAATATAAGAAACTTTGTACACAATAATTTGACGAATTTGAATTTTCAACAATATAAAACTTTTGAAATTTACAATTAAGAAAAATTGGCGAATTTAAATATTCAACAATATAAAACTTTTGAAATTACAATTATGTAGTTTTTATATTATTCATTTTTTTTGCATAATAATTTATTTAAATTCTTTTTAAGAAAATGAAGTTGATTCAACTAAAAAAACAAGTGAAATAAGTCTTTAAAATAAATTATTAAAACAGTGTTAAGAAAGTATAATAAGAGGTTTATGTAAGTAGACCTTCTGTAGCGCTTCCGCATCCCGCATCCTGCTTTCCGCAGTGCAGAATGTGCGGATCCGTTTTTTTCAACTCATCGTGGAAATCCATTCTTGTCTTTCACCTTCCGCCTATGCGGATTCCAGAATTTTCATTTCTTTCTTGTCGACTTCCGCAATCCGCTGTGGAATGCGGAAATCAGAAGTTACATGTTCGCAATTAACTTTCCGTGCTTTCCGACTTCCTCTTTCCGCCATGTGGAATGCAAAAGTCGAAAAAGTCTTTGTCTCTTTTTTTATTTTTTTTATTTTTTTCATTTTTCCGGAAAGCAGAATGCAGAACTTCAAGAAAATTTTGGCGGATTTAAATGTTCAACAATATTATTCATTTTTTTTGCATAATAATTTATTTAATATTTTTTTAAGAAAACAAAGTTGATTTAACTACAAAAACAAGTTAAACAAGTCTTTAAAATAATTATAAAAGCAGTATTAAGAAAGTATAATAAGAGGTCTATGTAGGTAGAGCTTCTGTAGCGCTTCCGCATTCCGCTTTCCACAATGTAGAATGCGGGGATCCATTTTTTTCAACTCATCGGGGAAATCTATTCCTGGCTTCCGCCTTCACTTTTCTGCTTTGGAAATTCTGACTTTCCGATTTTCGCCCTCCGACCTCGGAATGCACAAATCCATTGAATGCCCATTTACTTCTTCGGTTTTGATTTTTTATTTTGGACTTCCTAATTTCCACTTTCCTAAAAACGTAACCGCAAATCCTACTTTCCTTACAACTTTAAGCTATATTTTCGCTTTTTAACTTTGACATCCTCACCTCCCAATTTCCCGAAGAAGTTTTTGTACCTTTTTTTATTTTTTCATTTTTCGACTTCCGGTTTCCGCACTGCGGAATGCAGAAATAGGAACTTTGATGTTTTTATTCGCAAAATTTTCTTCTTCCGTTTTTCGCTTTCTGAATTACGGATTGCGGAATGCTAAACCTCGATACGTTTTTTGGTCAAATATAAGAAACTTTGTCCATGATAATTCAACGAATTTAAATTTTCAACAATATAAAACTTTTGAAATTTACATTTAGGAAAATTTGGCAGATTTAAATGTTCAACAATACAAAACTTTTGAAATTTACAATTATGTAATTTTTATATTATTCATTTTTTTGCATAATAATTTATTTAATTTTTATTTAATAAATATGAAGTTTATTTAGATATATTGGATCTCGGTAGCAAATGCACAGTGTTGCTGCGCCAAATCCTCATATAGGAGAAATATTCTCCTACATACCAATCATCGTGTACTGCTATTAATGCTATGGATCTTTCGAAAAATGCCGGAGCGCTAGCCTTGAAAATTTTGTGATACATCAACCCAAGAAATAGGTCGCAAATCTTGTAGACTCGAGGAATGAAGTTGTCCTCCGACATATCATAACAATATATGTGTACGGGGGAAAATTCTCGTTCGAATTCCAATTCAAGGCCGAGAAAGGAGAATTTGCACATAATGCATCCATCACAAACTCTGACATGTAGAATGTCAACTTCTGGTTGCCCGGGGTCTTTTGATATTTTTCAATTTCATCTTTCAAATTGAAAGACAAAACTTGTGCCCAGTTGACAGAATCACCTATAAACAAAACGTGTTGCGCCACAGGAACCCACTTTGCTTAGAACATGGTACAACTCGGTAACCCATATAAGCGACCAAACATAGCTGCCAGTAAAGAAAATGGTTCCCTAAACCAGGAAATTGGGTAGGCTATAGTTGGTGTAGGGACAAACAATTATGTGTTATACATCCAACATTTAAACACTTCTTCGTAGTTGAACCGAGAAATAGCTTCATCGAGAAATTTCGATGTCAAAAGTTGTTTGGTAGGTTCAAGTGCATAAGCCCTAGCAAATACATTAGAATGGAATGACGCATCAGGGATATTAACATTGTCGTTAAAAGACCGTTCCTCAGGGATTGCGTGGTCTAATTCCCACTTGACGAAATCTGTATAGGGCATGAAATGGGGTCTAGCAGCGATGCAGTGGAGCTGTCATCTCCGAATTATTTCATAAGCAGGAAAGTCATGGGTGACCGAGGAAAAGTCATCATTTTAAAAATGGAGTAGATTCTGGACCAGTCCAGACGTACGCTATCAGACAAATGTCCACTAGTATCAGTAAACACACTGACGTTGGGGTCTTTGTTCTTTTTCTCCTGAAGAGTTGTTTTCGACCTGGTGTTCCTAGAGGTGGTGAACAACGTCTCTCATTTGGATTTTGGCAACCATGTTTAAAAACACGAGTTGAAATTAACAGAAAAAATGGTCAAGTGGAAATTACTTACTGGTAAAAATATTCAAAAACCGTAGAGCTGGAGAAAGAATAAAAATCTATAGTAAAAACTTCGAGTGCAATAAGAAATCACAGGAAAAATGGTAAAAAATGATCGTAACTTCGAACATATTTAAAACCCAAAATTTAACGACCAAAACGATCTAGACCGTAGATCTAGGATACATGGACGTCGAAGACCAAGGCGGTAGAAATAGAACGGCTAAGTGATAAAATACAAAAAAAATGTAGTTTCCGATCTCCACACTCCGAACTTCGGAAGTCAGAAATCGAGAAGTAAATATTCGATGCACAAACATGTGACTGTTTCGCTTTCCGAACTCAAACCAGGAAATGACGGAAATCGAAAAACTAAGAAGTCATAAGTGTACAAGGTGATCTTGCCGACTTCCGCAGTGCGAAAATCGGAAGTCAGAAATCGAGATTATTATAAAAACCTTTGGATACAAAGGTCATGAATTTGTGTGATGCGATCTAGGTAATTGTTACTATAATTCTAAATTTTTTTTAAATGTATTTTTATTATTATTTAAAAATAT
>LPNX010632258.1:0-14718 GCA_001517045.1 Pseudotsuga menziesii
GGAGAGGGAGGGAGAGAGAGAATGATCTAAAATTTCAAGATGTTTTTAACCATAAACTTGCATGTGAAATTTTAGGTTAAATATTCATAAACAAACTTAAAAATTAAAAAAATTAATGCTTTAAAACATTCACATAAGAAAATAAAAAAATATATGCAAACATAAAAATAAAAGCAATAGTTGATAACAGAGTGAACCCATCTTGGGCTACATCTCTGAGCCAATAGAAATGGGTGTTTTGGAAATACCTCTATTTTCTGTTAGACATAAACATAAATAAATGACACCACTAAACTCCTCATGAAATTCTTACAAAAATGAGCATAAAGTTGACCATATGTGTCTGAAGCCTCCTCTGGCATGTAAAATGGGACAATCTACATAAAAATAAGACAAATTGAATGAATTTTTCCTCATGATCTGTCCCATTAATGCCCTTTTTACATCAATATCTATGCTTATACCATGTCTCGGTCTCTGTGCAAAGTCACATTGTTCTATACTTCCAACTCCTAAACTCTGAACTCGTTGGAGGAAATCATGGTTTTTATATAGTTTTAAAGTAATTTTTTTGTGGTTATGGGCGATGGGCCATGCACTTGTTTTAGAACCCCAACCTTCACTCCAATATTTAAGGAAACATTCCTAATCCTTATCATGGATCGTCGTGATAACATGTTGGTTAAAACGTGGCTGGGGTGTGGGGCAGAGTTCTCGAGGTCAAACCCACGGGCCTCTCCCCTTTACATGTTTTGGAATGGTGGAACATATACATATAATCACATTATAATATACAGTTTAACATATTATTTGTTGGTTTGTTTGATATGGTAATGGCTCCATGTTATGATATGGTTTGAACTGGATATGGATAAAGTTCCACCATATGGTTTAATAAATGGTTAGAATTTGGTGCTATAATACAATTTAAATGGGGGACTTTGTGTCGGCATGGGGTCGAGGGATAATCCATTGACCCATCCCCATTTTTTCCACAAAACAAAAACTCAAATTTTTATTTATTTTTTCCCATAACCCTATCAAGGACCATAGGTGGGAAAATTGGTTAGTGAAACCTGGTGAGGGCTTGGGCTATAGGGAGGTGTTGGCTTCAAATCTGATAGAATCCAACCAATTTTAGCATAACCATTTTTTTTCCTTTTTCACAATTTTTCGCCATTCCTATCAAAACTTCAATTCCTCACAACTTCTTCATCTAGAGGCTGTTTCACACGAAACAAACATTGACAGAAATATTTTGATGATCTATTTACCATGGTAAAATTTATTTATTTGTTTGAAGATTTTAACTTTGATCAACCTTGAGATGATACTCTTGGATCAAACCTTCCCAGCGTGAAGCTTTTGGGACACCAAAAGCATGAAATGATTCAGAAAATAAGTGAGTCTATATCTCCCTCACTCTTTCAGTCTCTAACCACATTTATTTACTTGAATGCATTCCTTTTATCCCTACATGAACAAAATCGATGTCTCCTCTTCTTGAAGATATGACCTTCTATGTCTAGTATTATATATTCCTAAAGTTCATTGAGATACTCATGAGAAAACTCATCCACATAAGGTTCTTCAACCTGTACATATTGTTCTATAATCATAGGCATCTCATACAATTTCAAGTTTTCAACATTAAAAACTAAATACATTTTCATATAGGGAGGAAATTCCAACCAAAATAATTATTATCGACTTTGTCTAGAATTATAAAGGGTCCATATTTGATCAGTTTCAAATTTGTACATTCACCTTGGAGTCTATATTTACTGACATGAATCCATACTTGATCACCAATATAGAAATGATTATCTATATGATGCTTATCATGTCATTATTTGTATTTGGCCTGACTTGATGCTAACTATTCGTGCACTGCTTTTTGAATTAACTAGATCTGTTGAATAAACTTTCAAGCTTAATCTACGTCCTTTTTTGTACACTCCACCGTATCTTTCCCAAAAAAAAATTCTATAGGAGACTTTGGCAAGTACCCAAAACATGTCTCGAATGGACACTTATGAGTAGAAGAGTGTATAACTTTGTTGTAGGCATGTTGTACATAATGCAACTATTCATCCCAAAGTTTAGGATGCTTACCACAATACCCTTGAAGAATATGTACCACATTTTGATTGACCACTTTTGTTTGATCGTATATTTGTGGATGAAATGTTGTGCTTTTATTCGTCTCTGTTTCCATAAGCTCCCATAAAGATGACCAAAATTTCCCAATAACGCGGGAATCTCAATTTGAAATAATCGAAGTAGGAAGTCCAAAATGGACCCATACATTTTGAAAGAACAAATGAGCAGCCATCTCAGCCATTGTATTCTATTTACAAAGGATGAGTATACACATTTTACTAAATCTATCCACAACAACATCCAAATAGTTATTTCATTTTCTAGACATTGGTAAACCTCCTCCAAAATCCATTGAAACTATTTTCCATGGACGAGAAGGAACTAGAAGTGGAATGTAGAAGTGTAACTTTATGTTAAATGGTTTTCTTGTTGCAAACATAACAAAAACTTCTACATATTTGGACATTGTATCATTCATTTGAGGCAAACATCAAAACTTTTGTAATTGTGATACTATTTTACCTACTCCAAAATGTCATGAAATGAGAGAAGTTATAGCTTCTTTTATAACATGCACTCTTTCACTTTGTTGAATATAGATTTTACCAAGATGATACAACAACTTGCAATTGATATGATAGTTCAATTATTCATTTTGATAGCCATGCCTTAGTGATTCATAACTTTTCTTTAAAATATTCATCCTTATTATATCATTCAACATAACTCGCATGAACTAACGGACTTTGTTGAATGACAATAAAAGCAATTTTTGGAGGTCTAGATATCATATCTAAAAATTTGTTTAGGATTTATTTCTTATACTTAATAATTAAATGAAATTGTTGTAGAAAACCCATCCATCTGAACTTCATTGATTTTTGTAGATTAGTTTGTGATTGTACATATTGCAGTGGTTGATGATCAATATGTATGATTTTTTCTTTAACCATTAGGTAATGTTTCCACTTTTTAACACTTTGTACTAATGCATACTACTGTTTTTCATACGTTCCATAGTTGATTATTTTTGTAGAGAAAGTTTCAAAAGGATATCATATTGTTTTTTTATGTTGCATTAATATTGCCCCCATTGCATAACCAATAGCATTAGTTTCTATTTAAAATGGTTGTTGTAGATATCAAAGTGCAAGTATTGGATGGTTCACCACCCCGATGTAGGAGGTGACATTATGGGATAGTTACAACTTTGTCCTCCTCACTTGACACATAGTGAAATTAACAACACACATAATGATGTTAACAATAGATTCCATCAAGAAGGAAAGAATCAGGTGATCAAGAACCGATGCTAGTTACTAATTGACCTTGGGAAATAGTATAGTTTGTATAATTGGAGAATATATGTCTGGATGGTCTATTTCACATTCTAAATAGATATTTTTTAATTCAGACTTGGGGATTTCAAAGGATGGAACTCCTTTCTAGGGCCTCTCTCTGGTAATTTCAATTTGGGAATATATTGAGTTCGCATCTTGAGAACTATTTAATGTATCATACTTTCCCATGTCTTGGACTAGGAACAAACATAGATGAGCTAATCCGATTCAATCGGTTGACAAATTTCAAATATCCATGAGGGCATGGGCTTATAGATCCATTAGTGATAGACATCCCTCCTTGCTCCATCCTTCTAACTAGCTCAAAAAAAGGTAGATGAAGGTTGAGGATGAAACGAATCTTGCAACCATTGAACAGGCCAATACGTGTTTAAGGGAGATATGATGGTGGCTTCCTTTTCTCTTGGTATTTTCAAATGTAATAACTTATATATTATACAATGTAATATTCCACTAAATACTGTTTTGTATCTATGTATAAAGAGGTGGTGTATAATCACTAATTAAAACATGGGTAGTTTTATATTGCCTTTTTTGTTAGAAAATAATCCATTCTTATTTATATAAGAAAGCACCTTGAACATGCATCATGGACGCTCAAGTAGCACCTCGAAGTGCTCTTCCTATCAATGGCACTTCCTACCTAATAAAAATCCACATAATATTTCGATTCACCTCATACTTGAGCCTATAATCAACTATACCCTTTAGATACCTCACTAGATGCTTTGCAACCATCAGGTGAACATGTCTCAATGTGTTCATAACAAACCAAATATCTAGTGTCGTATTCATCAGGTACATCAAGGAACAAATCATTTGATGATATATCATGGAATCAATCATCTCTAATGAAGCAACACTCAATATATTCATCTATGATTCCATAGGTGTGGTCATGGCCTTGCATTCCATCATCCTGAACCTCTTGAGGATCTCTACTGCATACTTCCCTTTTCCACACCTACATGCCTAGAATGTAGTGCATCAACACATAACAGTAGCATCATTGGTCTTCTGCCTTGAATATTGAAGAAAAGGTTGGAGTCCTCTTTACTCTCAGTAAAGGCTAGAGTCATCAGTAATCTATCCATCCTGTCATACCATGTCAAACCTCAAGATATTCTGCAGTCACTCCTTTTGAAGCAGAGCATCATTCTCCCTCTATATTTTGTACTCTATGCACTGAAACATTCTGTACCAGAGTGACAAGTAGCTTCCTCTGCTACTAATATTCTATGTATCCATCTAGGATCACTGGATACCAAGATCCTCTATCTTGAACTTTTTCAAAATTTCTTTTCACACCCATCTGTGAGCTTATCATCCTCTATCAACCTTGTAGCACAGGTTCAGATATTTATCAAGCTCATTATCTATGTGTTATCCCAGGATGTTTCCATCTACTGCATGATGGAACTATGAACTTCTCTTCAGGTCTCGACACTGCATCCTAGACATAATTCTTCTTGAACTGGTCTTCCATTTCTTCTTGGTTACTTTTTCATAGCTGAAAGGTTTTTTATTAATTATGTCACTGCATCCATCATATTTATTCTTCATCTTGAGATGTCGCCACTTGTTCTTTCGAACAAGTCTTGTCCTTTTTTGCTTGTAGGTGATTATGTACGTGATCTTTCCTACAAGTGAAATGCATTTGTATGGTTAGAAACATTTCATAAGGAATATTCATACTGGCAAGTTCTTATGCATAAATATATGATCATGCAACTACTTTATCCAATACAACATTCATCCATATCTCACTGAAACTTTCCAGATTCCTTCCATCTCTACCAAGACAACATTGAGATTGTGTACTAAATCAATATGTCAGCAAAGAGGTTTCATTCTAGATAAGTAGCAATGGAGAGTTGTATAGCACCATGAGCTACTTACCCATCACATGCATATTAGTAGTATACTACCATTAATGCAAACATCCTATCATGCATAATACATCAACTGAAGATAAAAAAATGCATAGCAAAACAATATCATGAAATGAAAATTGAATACTTATTTTTATTTGTTTCATGGGTAGACTTCTTCTTGAGCCTTCAGCTTCATCATCTTATTCATTCATAATAGCATCATTTCTTATTCAAATGATAAGTTGGATAAGATTTTTTTCAGGATTTGAGTCCTTCATATTCCTCATCACTTGAGGGATCTTCTTTGGATGGTGAGAGCTTGATCTTTAGTTTCTCCCATATTCTCTTCTCTTCTTATGAGTCGAGCTTCTTCTTCTTCCCAGAGTCTGCTAAAGTTAATCAATTCCTTTTGGCACACATTCCTCACATGAATGAAGATGGCTATCACTACTTCTGCATTCTCTATTTCTTCTTCTACCGCCTCAAGTTTGTAACATACCCCTTGTACCTCAATCTCCTTAAGTGTGAAAAGGGTAAGGTTTAATTGCCTCAAAATGTTAACTGATGAATGAGTCAATCCTGTTAGTAATATATTTTAAAAGGCACTCCAAAGAAGCGTGTCTAATTAAATACCAAAAATTCAACTACATGTATGGTGAAACTATCATTCGACTGTTTTCTTCTCTCCTCTATAGAAAATCTAGACATACCATTTGCAGACAAATCACTAAGATCACTATTGACAAACATAAACCAAGCAATGTCATTATGCCCTACAGTATTAACATCATTATGCAATCCATTCATTGGCAGAGTATTTTAGGTGTGGTAATAGATCTGTCATGTACTCCATGTTCTCTTGATTATTTGACTAACAACATGGATCTCCCTTAAGGGATCAATGATTTTATTACTAGTAAATCTTTTAGCCACCACACTATCCACTAACAACTCGTTTTTGGGCTGTCATCTTAAATAAGAATTATCAGCACGACAGTACTATTCATTGTCTAATCCAAATAGCGAATGGTGTAAGATACATTTTTACTTCAATCAGTAATAGATATTGTAACCTTTAATGGTGTAACACTATAGTCCCTTTAATGACCGTATTCTTGAAAACACATCCCTGAAGATATTTTCATAAACACCAAGCATTACAACAACATAGTTCCTACCATGCGTATGATAAAATATTGTGATGCCACTAAAATTCTCTGACCATGTTTTTACAGCACTATGAACCATTTACAGAATGACATCATATGCACAAATAAAATATAAGGAAGCAAATCATTCAAGACACGAAAAAGACAGACAAAATTTACGTGGTTCACCCAATCCTTGGGCTACATCCACCAAAAGGGTCACATCATGTGACATCTATTTAATTAAGAAGTTACAGTCCGCAACATCAATGTTGCCATAATTCTTGCTATTAATGTCGCAGACTCTCTCACCAAGAGTACTCTAAAAAAATACCACTAAAATATAATGGTATTGAAACCAGATAGTTCAATTGTCAAACCTTTGTGCATCCTAAAATCCTGAAATGGAACAGTGTCTATAACCAAGTTAAACTCAAGGATGGGGCCTTCCTTAAATTTTCCCCTTTACATTCAATTGTTAACAACTCATAGCTTATTTTCCCATAACCAAACAAGGCATGAAAATAACAAAGGAACATTAGAACCCCCCCCCCCCTTAAACTTATGTATCAATCTGTTTATGATGGGGTGAGGTGTAAGATTACAATATATATATATATATATATACACAAAGTATAATTCAAGTTCCACCTGCGCAGGCCCCTTATATGATTGACTACTAAACTTCATCCATATGCTCATATATATATACGCTTATATATTTCAGACTTCACATATTAATTCCTTCATCCATATGCTCATATATATATATATATATATATATATATATATATATATATATATATATATATATATATATATATATATATATATATATATATATATATATATATATATATATATATATATATATATATATATATATATATATATATATATATATATATATATATATATATATATATATATATATATATATATATATATATATATATATATATATATATATATATATATATATATATATATATATATATGCTTATATATTTCAGACTTCACATATTAATTCCTTCATCCATATGCTCATATATATATACACTTATATATTTCAGACTTCACATATTAATTCCTTCATCCATATGCTCATATATATATACGCTTATATATTTCAAAACTTCACATATTAATTACTTCATCCATATGCTCATATATATATATATATGCTTATATATTTCAGAACTTCACATATTAATTACTTCATCCATATGCTCATATATATATATACGCTTATAATTTTCAGACTTCATATATTAATTCACCTCCTCATATTTGCCACTGTGTAAATGAAGGAGACGTCTAGGCTTATATAGTTTAATTCACCTCCTCATATTGGCCACTGTGTAAATGAAGGAGGGGTCCAGGCTTATATATTTTAATTCACCTCCTCATATTGGCCACTGTGTAAATGAAGGAGGCGTCCAGGCTTATATATTTTAATTCACATATAACAAAAGACCTCAAAACAAATCCTATCAAATGTATTTATTCCCAATAGAGTCAGAAGACTCAAACCTATAAATCCCATGCCGAGGGTATAATTTTACCTCTGTGATTTCACATATAAATTAACAGATCTGAAAAATGAAATCTTATCAATGTATTGATGCCCAAATGGTTTAGTAGACTCAAATCTACGGGAATTTAGATTTTTGTTAAACCCTCAGGATATAACTTTTTAACAACCAAAACCCACAGTCCCGGAGACTGGAATGGTTCAGGTAGAGGCCACGACTTCAAATGTGGAATTTTTATAAGACTCCGGCTTCATGCCATGGTCATTAGCGCATTTTTTTAATGCAAGTAGGGGTTTAAATATCTATTCATATGAATGTACCTATTATAGCAGATCGAAAATGCCCAAAAGGTTTTCGACAGAAGCAAACACTTACATGATGCTGCGTGTAGTCCCGGTTGAGGTCGACCATTGCCGTAACCATCAGAACGGGGTTCTATCCCTTTGCATTGCCAGCCATCACCTTGCTGGTGTGGAATCCACCATGCCTCAATTGAGTGTATCCCCTTTTTTCCACTGCCTCTCAAAGAAACCCTTTTAAAGCCTTTGTAACCCACGACTCTCCTTCCAGCAATTCCATAACGCATTCCCCCTTTGATGGCTATCAGTCTGGGTAATTATTAAATGCCCAACCTCCGTAGTCATAGTCAGTATAATCAAGAGGATTCCACAACGCCTCCTGAATCAATGGCTAGCAATCGGGTAATTTAATAGCAGCTCAACGTCCATGGTCAGTATACTTAAGAGAATTCAACAACGGCTGCCAAATAAATGGCTAAAAATCTGGTATTTTGATGACGGTTGACTGTCCCCAGTCAAAAATATAATTAAGAGAATTCAACAACGGCTGCCAAATAAATGGCTAAAAATCTGGTATTTTGATGACGGTTGACTGTCCCCAGTCAAAAATATAATTAAGAGAATTCAACAGGCATAACATCAATATTATTATGTGTAATAATCTCTATTGCAACTTGTAATAATCCTCTGCTGCAAGTTGTAGGTCTTTTTATTATGGCGCTCCACGAAAACATATATATATATATATATATATATATATATATATCTGTGTGTATGTATGTATGTAATTGTTTTCCTCATAGCCTCCACTACAAGTGTGAGGCATTGATTTTATGTAAGGTCCTTTTTTATAAATTATAAAGGGGCTCCTTTTTTTTATGTATATATATATATATATATATATATATATATTACTTTCGTCAATATATATATGTATGTTTAAATATACACACATAATATAGTTCTTCATTATTATCCATATGTCCTTCATATATGCTGATATATGAAGCTCGTCTCTTTGCTTATTATACATATTACTCATATGTATAACCTGCATGAAATAATGCCCCACCCCCATCTCTACTTGCATTTACATGAAGTTCTTTTCGATTGCATTCCTTGGTTGTTTTTCTTCCTCTTTCTGTCCCTAATAACATTTATGACTAATCGACCCTTCCGTGTTGAAGTCAATAAGAGGATAACTCTCCTCCATCATAGCTCAAACACAATTTCAGCTAAGGATAGCCTATAGTAGTTTCTTTTTAGTTTGGGCTGATTACGGAAATAAATGGGAGGTCCCTAATCTTAAACCTTGCCTTCATAGGCTCAATTTTTCCCATCATTAAGCTGCGGCTAGATCCTAAGCCTACAACTTGGACCTTCGACTATATTAATTTTACCATTTTTGTTCTGGCGGGGCCTTGGCCTTGAGCTCTTCACAACAAGAAGGAGTACATCATACATTCAGAAACTTGAATTTTCTTGGGGTGTATAAGAGGGACATTACATCCTTCCCCCCTAAAATTAACGTCGTCCTCAGTGTTCTTGTCCTTTGACCATTTCCATCATATCCTGAGTCATCTTTTCTTCTTCATTCTGAACCCTGGAGATCCTTTGGTACCCCTCAAGTTCCCTTCATTCAAGACCTGCAATTACCTGCACAAGGTTCGGGTCTAGCCAAAAAAATTTCTCAGCAATTCCTGTTCAAAAATTGTAATTCAATTAAACATATGCCCTGCAATTTTCTGCTGTCCCTCTACGCCATGACATCTAATCATTTTCATAATGAAAAAAAAAACATGATTACTACCCTTTTCTGTTGGTTTTATCTCCAACATTTGGTCAATTAGGTCGTCCTCTTCCTGAGGAACCATTTTTCACCTTAATCACTGTAACAATCTTTTGGAAAGGTCATTTAACATGTTTTTTTTATGTTCGTTATGTTTTTCCAAACTCCCTTTGAGTTTATTTTTCCTTTTCTGGTGTGGACTTCCAATAATCCTGAGGTTACTCTCCTCAGTGACATCAAATAGCATCCTGTCTTTCCAGATGTCCAAATTTTTGCCTAGTTCTTTTGCCAGACCCCATGCCTAACACTAATGTGCTCACGCGGCAATCGCTTGCCTAACACCATTGTGCTCCTGCAGCATGTATGCCTGACACCAGGGTGCTCACGCGGCAATCACTTGCTTAACACCACTGTGCTCCTGTAGCATCCAGATTTTCCTTGTTCATATTTGTACAAATTTTAACTTTGATTATTGCAACGCGCACTCCAGGGTGCTTTCATGTCTTTATCATCATTGTATCGGTTCATGAATCAACTACACAGCGAGTCAAAGCATTCATTGACAACCCAAAATTTCGATAATCAATTATCATAATTTGTATCAATTTTTAATCGTCATTCACAAGTTACACATACTTGTAAACAAAACAAGAGCATTACTCACTCCTTTTCTGAGTGAATGAGTGTAACTTACATACACATGCAGATTTATATACCATAATGTACTTTGGTGTAGCAATGGTCATAATCTTGGTGAATCCTGCAATGTTAGTATGCAACAACATCTTCAACAGTTAGCCATTGTTTATAAAACACTCGAGGTTCAACAGTTCTATTAAGTAAAACAGTACCCATACTTAACCTCCTTATCTATGGCAACAAATATTTCCTAACGGTTGGCTCCAGCCGTTAATGTTCCTGGCCTATCATGCCATGTTATCATATCACATTATACAGCATTCATCAACTTATTTATCAATATCAAATCCATATCATCTCTTAAGATTCCCATCTTAACATCACCCAAGCAACAACAATGTTCCCAATTTCTTAATGGTTTCGTTCACAAGACTACCAACAAGATCATTTAATCTAGTTCTAGAATTCAATTCTAGGGTTCTTGCTAGAATCTAAAAATAGACATATGATAGAAATAAAATGGTCTATATTTTGCTTATCACATCAATACCCAATAAAAAATGCCATCCATGGGCTAATCAACGCATAGGATAGTTTAAGATCAAAACTTAAATCTAAGCAACAAGGAACCAATTCCAGAATGTTCACTAATAAGAGCATGACTCTAAGAATTCATTTTCTTAATTTTGAAGATGGTACAAAACATTTCAGTATGCACAACATCATTCACTAATATCCAAAACGTCCCTAGAAAGATCAACATAGATCAAGAAGTACATTCGATAATCTATCTCTTTGAGGATTTTCAATGCTCAATCCAACAATGTCAGGATTCAAAAGAGATACTCTGGGACTTGCATTTATATTTGTCACTATAATGAACAAATAATAGGTTTTTAAAACACAAAACTTCAATACCTCTATTACTATATTTACTACCTCAAAATCGTCATCAAATTTCAATCCTCCATTTTCTACTGTGAGTCAAACATTCTTTACTCATTACATCAGATCTTTAATGTTCAATTCACCAGGAAGGAGACTAAATGCCAAAGAAAACTCTCCAAGAATCAGATTCCAACTTAATACAATTTCAGTAACAGGTTCAGAGTTGATACCTGATTCAATTTGGAAGCCAACAATGGATTTCGATCTCAATGCTCAACCACAGGGTCAATGGTTTGCATATATCAGTGGCAATTCCAAAATGTTATCCAGCAAATTTTCAATGGGAAATAAACTCACATGTGAAATAAATAATACAAATGTTGAATGCAAAGCTGTTGGAGGATTTACGGCATTCATTTTCAATACGCGATGATTTAGATAACAAAAGCAATTCTTCAAATGTGCTAAAGCCTAGGAATTACAAAGGAAACAACCTTCCAAAAAAAATAAACCTAGTTCAGAGGTGTGACCTGGTTGTCATCAACCACCCAACATGTTATGATGAGTTGATCATCCATATGCCTTTGTGGAATTTATTTGTTCAAGGTTTCGTATGCAACCCCAAGTGTAAAGGGGTGCTTCAATGTTAGTATTCCTAACATTTATTTAATAAAGTTTGTACTTGTATAGACTTGACAGTACAACATATGCTTTTAGCATTGCTTAACTGATGCTTAAATATTTTTACTATGTGTTATAGTTTGGTGGCTAATCTCATACAATTACTCCTAAGAAATCATCTTATCAGGTTTCCATTTTAACAGCTGCCTTGCTATCCTCAAGGGACTCAAGTGAGTTATGTATGTAGGTTATGTATCTATAATCTGTAATCCCCAACCTAATACCTCTACATCTTGGAGTATATTCTGATGAGCCACTTACCTTTACAATTAATGAACCCCTAATCAAGTAGGGAAGACTTACAATCAATATTCAATCAGCATTAGCTCTTTAGGAAATTAGGTAATCCTTTTAATGCTATTTCCTAACAACATTATTTACTATGTAACCTACACATATCAGTTCAGTTACAACCAATTCAACTATGAATTTCAAATCCCACATTACTATTATAATAGGAACTACTATAAAGCTTTTGTCGACCATGAGTTTGACCAAGAAGACTTCTATACCTCCTTAAAGTCTATTGGGGCAACTCAAATAGAGACAAAGAAATCGTCTTAGCTAGTTGTAAACATATTCGTACGTGATCAAGGGAATAACAAGATACCTGTGTACTTACATGCTCGGGTCTCACATTGAGCTGACAAGGTATTGGGTCATCTTTGTTATGATTTTTCGGGCCAATGTTCCCGTCTCCCCTGCACAACTCCAAGGTCAGTAAATATGTAGTTCCAAAATAAAACATGTAGGAGCGTTTTAAGCCCAATTAGACCCAAGTGTTTCAACTCCGGCTCTGATACCATATGTAACATACCCCTTGTACCTCAATCTCCTTAAGTGTGAAAAGGGTAAGGTTTAATTGCCTCAAACTGTTAACTAATGAATGAGTCAAGCCTGTTAGTAATATATTTTAAAAGGCACTCCAAAGAAGCGTGTCTAATTAAATACAAAAAATTCAACTACATGTATGGTGAAACTATCATTTGACTGTTTGCTTCTCTCCTCTACAGAAAATCTAGACATACCATTTGCAGACAAATCACTAAGATCACTATTGACAAACATAAACCAAGCAATGTCATTATGCCCTACAGTATTAACATCATTATGCAATCCATTCATTGGCAGAGTATTTTAGGTGTGGTAATAGATCTGTCATGTACTCCATGTTCTCTTGATTATTTGACTAACAACATGGATCTCCCTTAAGGGATCAATGATTTTATTACTAGTAAATATTTTAGCCACCACACTATCCAATAACAACTCGTTTTTGGGCTGTCATCTTAAACAAGAATTATCAGCACGACAGTACTATTCATTGTCTAATCCAAATAGCGAATGGTGTAAGATACATTTTTACTTCAATCGGTAATAGATATCGTAACCTTTAATGGTGTAACACTATAGTCCCTTTAATGACCGTATTCTTGAAAACACATCCCTGAAGATATTTTCATAAACACCAAGCATTACAACAACATAGTTCCTACCATGCGTATGATAAAATATTGTGATGCCACTAAAATTCTCTGACCATCTTTTACAGCACTATGAACCATTTGCAGAATGACATCATAGGCACAAATAAAATATAAGGAAGCAAAGCATTCAAGACACGAAAAAGACAGACAAAATTTACGTGGTTCACCCAATCCTTGGGCTACATCCACCAAAAGGGTCACATCATGTGACATCTATTTCATTAAGAAGTTACAGTCCGCAACATCAATGTTGCCATAATTCTTGCTATTAATGTCGCAGACTCTCTCACTGAGAGTAATCTAAAAAAATACCACTAAAATATAATGGTATTGAAACCAGATAGTTCAATTGTCAAACCTTTGTGCGTCCTGAAATCCTGAAATGGAACAGTGTCTGTAACCAAGTTAAACTCAAGGATGGGGCCTTCCTTAAATTTTCCCCTTTACATTCAATTATTAACAGCTCATAGCTTATTTTCCCATAACCAAACAAGGCATGAAAATAACAAAGGAACATTAGAACCCCCCCCCCCCTTAAACTTATGTATCAATCTGTTTATGATGGGGTGAGGTGTAAGATTACAAAATATATATATATACACAAAGTATAATTCAAGTTCCACCTGCGCAGGTCCCTTATATGATTGACTACTAAACTTCATCCATATGCTCATATATATATACGCTTATATATTTCAGACTTCACATATTAATTCCTTCATCCATATGCTCATATATATATACGCTTATATATTTCAGAACTTCACATATTAATTACTTCATCCATATGCTCATATATATATATGCTTATTTATTTCAGACTTCACATATTAATTCCTTCATCCATATGCTCACATATATATACGCTTATATATTTCAGAACTTCACATATTAATTCCTTCATCCATATGCTC